>ML219132.1:13318-33001 GCA_004785975.1 Popillia japonica | reverse complement strand
TTTTTTTGGAGTTCAATTAAATTTGAAAAGAGCAGTAATTTTCGACAGCTTCAAAGCTTGCAGACATCGTCACCTCCCTCAAAGCTATCTCTTGTTGGTTAGAATCAGATTTTGACAGCTGTCAAACTGCAGTCATTTTGACGTTTCTATTAAACATATCCGCCAAGATATTTCTGACAATTCGGAAACTAGAATTTGTTTGAGATTTGCCCCTGAAACACACGTGACAGTTGTCAAATTGTAAAATTAGGGGCGTTAATTGTGAAAACATGGTTCTGTTTTATTATGGAACTAGCAAACTGCTTTGGACAGTTGTATAATTACGAAATTTCCTACTGTTTCAGTACTTGCAGATATTATAATTGTTTTATCTTTTTTATTATTCATGATAAAACAATTTCTGCCGAATTGTCTGTCGAATTGTAATTGTATTTGAAGTACTTCTGTGGTATGAAACCTCTTCTTTTATCGTACGTTTTTCAGATCTATTTTTACGGTTTTGTGTATGGCAAGTAGAAACAACCATAAACTTTGTTCAACAGACAGCAGACGTAAATTTTTACATGTAAGACGCTGCCTTAGTAAACTTTTTCAAAATTCCAAGCAAATAAAAAATAAATTAATTTATAATTTATACAAGAAAACAAGAGTCCTCGCAACTTGGAAATCTAATCTCAAGAACTACCTGCTCTTATGTTATGTTTTGTACAGGTTGACACCCAACCCCCTCCCAACCGAACTGAAGCTGAGAAAATTTCAGGACTTTTATGATCAGTAATAGGCAACAAAAAAATGAATTATTTTTTTCCTTTTTCTTAGACGAAAGCAGTTGGCTTCAATGGTTTTTCCTATACATATAGTTTTTTCTGGAAGCCAAATACGATACCATCTAATTACTGAAGAAGATGGCGAAGAGACTGCTGATTTCTGCGTAATAATAAACTTTTTTTGGATGCACACATGGCATCATATGTGTGCTTCCATCGCCTTGTTTAGGACCAATTATTTTGCAATAGATAAACCATTTAATCAACATCTTATCTTTATAATATATATTAATATTCATACTAAGTAGATAAAACAATACCCATTAAGTTCCTACATGACCAACCGATTTTATTGTTATTAAAACTAGTATTAACGTGCTTCAATAATAATATTATGCGCGTATGAGATTCGCCAGCGATGCTACATCCTTATTGATAAGGATCATAATTACGAGTTCTCGTTCGACGTGAAGAACTATGGATAAACATCCACCACATAAATAAATAGAGAAAAAAAAAGAAACAATAGATAATAGTTTGCATAATACCCAACGAATGACAACATCAAAATTCATAATATCACGCGATTCATTTATTCCTTTACTCGTAATATTACAATCGGAAAGAAGAGCCCAAGGTTCCTTCATTACCATCTGCGCTTCCTTGTTGCAGCCTTGATCGAAACCACATTAATTTGCAGAAAATTATTTACGATTCCGTTGCAGTTTTATCGAGCAGATATTTATACATAAATAGAAGATAAATAGAAATAAAACAGTTTTAAAATTCAATATAAAAATCACCGACTTCGTGATTTTTTCTTGTTTACTCGTAATGTTATATCGGTAAAATTTGTTACCTTGATTCCGATAACCTTGTATAATATATTTGTGGTATTATGATTTCAATACGCATAACAGGAGGATTATTTTGCCACAATGAAGGCTATGATGGGTATAAATTGACGTTATGGTATTAATAATCCTATTGTAACGAATACGATTACTATTAGATACCAGATTTTGTTGCATGAATAAATAAATCGTAATGAGGCCTCATCAAACCAGCAAAATTCACGGAAGCAATCTATTGTGTTTCCTATGTTTGTCGTTTCAATATGTGTATGTATACGTATAACATTCTATCATGTTTTGTTTTGCTTCCATTTCCATCCAGAATTTTTGTTTTTTCCTCAAAATTTTCGAAATTTCCTTAATCCTTAATGGTCTCTTAATCTATGAAGGTGCACCATCCCAGCTGTCTCTATGTACTCCAGCACTGATTCAATTGTTAGTTCGCTTCTAATATCATCATTTCTGATTCTAGTTTCAATAGTGGTCTGTATGTTGCCTTATAGATCTTAATTTTTGTTTGATAGTTCTTTATTTAATGCATTTTCTAGTTTGTTCTGTAGGTCCAATCCTTTCCCGTTACTTGCAAGCATGACTCCAATATATTGAAAACTGCTAACTTGTTCCATTCCTTTTTCCTTCATTCTAATGGTATGTTTTTATTTTCTTCTACTATTGCCATAACCTTGGTTTTGGCTAAATTTATTTTCGTCCTATTGTCAATCAATACTTCATTCCTTTTTTTCAAATTTGCTACATCATTGATATATAGAGGTCTTGTTCTTTTTTAAGTTATTTTCATTACTAAAGCTTTCTCCCTCCATATCTATGAATGCTGTGTTGCTCTTTGTTTTCTAGCTATTGCGCGGCTGATAATTTCTTTGGTCGTGAATATGTACATGATCCTGAATGCATCTTCCTATGCGGAATCCGTTTTGGACTTCTGAAAGAGTTGATTTTATTTCTTGCGCCTTAATCTTCTTTCTAGTATTTTCTCCAGTATCTTAGTTATTGTACTTAATAGGTTTATAGTTCTATAATTGTTGCAATTTTTGCCGTTCCTTTTTTGGAATTCTTGGCTATTGGCAATACAATTCCCAATTCCTGTATTCATCATCTCCCAACACTTCCATTTTTTGAGTCGACTTATTACTTCCAATTACAAGAGAAACACCAGGGTTGTCCGACACGGATTTTAATGAATCTCGACTATTTTATAGAGGAACTTTCCTTTAGTAATCAGGCACGAGCTTTTGTCATAACGCGTCCTAGTTTCTGAGAAAATCAACTTTGTTTGACGCGTTGAATAAACATTCCTTCCGTTATATCGATAATGTTAGTTTCTCAACAAGCAAGCCTTCGTAACCCAGTGGATAACAACTACGCCTGCCACGCTGGTGGCTCGCGTTCGGTTCCTGTACCTACATTTTATATTTCGTAAATATTTTTCGCCGTTGTAATTTTATTATTAAATAAATTGGAAGCAAATGTGCATTATGACGTGCATTTAGAATTTATTTATTTATTTTTATTTATTTTTTTATTTGGACTGCAGATAACAAACGGATACTAAACAAGAAACGAACTGCACGTAAGAAATGAACCGCAGGACGAGCAAATGCACTGTAATATTCGAACTTAAAAATACAAGTCATAGTGCAGATTTGCTTCCAGTTTATGTAACAATAACATTACCATGCTGAAAAATATTATTTGTCAATAATTTGTATGAAATGTAATGAATTGTTAATATTGTGCACAATAAGATTGACAAAAAGATGCACTGGCAGGAATCGAACGTGAGCCAGCAGCGTGGCAGGCGTAGTTGTTATCCACTGGGCTACCAAGATTTACATGTTGAGAAACTAATATTGTTGATATAAAGTAGTGAACTTAGTGCGTTCATTCAACGCGCTATACAACATTGATTTTCTCAGAAATTAGGGCGCGTTAGGATATAAGCTCGTACCTGGGTACTGAGAGAAAGTACGTCAAATTCGTGTCGGACAACCATGGTGTTTCCCTTGTTGGTAGTTCTTGTTCTTGTTGTTTCCCTATTTTCTCTATGTTTCTCTATTGTATCTAATTCTGTTTTAAGTAGTTTTTGGAAGTATTCTTTCCACCCATTCACTGAAACTGAGAAATATACATATAACAAAGAATTTTATGGCGTAATTGTGTAATAGCGGCGAGAATTTAACTTCTAAATTTTCTTTCCTTCCGTGCCCTTGTAATTATTACGTATTTTTTGTGTTTCGCTTTTGTGTGTCTTTTGCTTAACTCTATTCGCTATCTCATTGTAATACATTCTTCTACCTGTATTTTTCCAATTTTTTCATTTTTCTTTGTCATTATCTTACACTTTTTACTTACTGTTTTTCTTCCCTTTTTGCATGTCTTCAATATAGTTTTCTTCTCCAACGGCTTAATAACTCCTTTTCTATGCCAATATTTTAATCATTTTAATTGTTTGTCTTTCTCTTTTCCTAACCATCTTCTTCATCGTTGTCTCATTCTTAATCTTCTCCCCACCCCTTTCCTTGTCCTTGTAGTTTTTATGTACATTATTTCATATTCAGTTGTTCTGGTTCACTGTATTTGTTTCTTCATTGTTCTTTATTGTTTTTTTTTTTACATTTCTGCATCCTGCTTCCCATATTTTTCCGTAGTTTTCACTTTCTTTAGCACTATCTTCCACTCTTTACAGTTTTTTTCTTGCTTTGTTTATGCCTTAAATAATAAATAAATAAATAATAAATAAATCTTCTCCCATTGCCCAACAACTGTTTCACTTTGCCAATATTATTTTGCTTGGTTTCAGCCTTGTCATTCATCTTCTTCTTCTTGTTATATCATAGGTCTTCATATCCTTCTTCTCTTCTTCTTATCTACCATTTTTTCGGCTTTTAATCATTCTACTAGTTTGTGTTCCTCTTTTCGTAAAGATCTTCTTCATCATTGTCTCCTCTTTGATATTCTTGCAATCCCTCTCCTCATTCTTGTAATTTTTATTTAGTTTCTTTTCCTTATTTGCCTTTTATTCGTCTTCTGCTCTACTATATGCGTTTCGTCATTGTAACATTGTAATTCGTATTCTTTTTATTGTTTTTTATGCCTTCTTCCTGAGTTTTTCAGAATTTTTCATTTTATTTTTTGATACATTTAACTTTTTACGGTTTTTATTGCTATTTTCCCTGCAATATCAATGATTTGTACTTCTTTTTAATTGTTCTACTTTCTAACGTTGTATTTCCTCTCCAGCTCTCCAAAATCTTGAAGAATAATTTCTATGGTTCTCTCGGCTGTCAGTCTCCATTTTGTCTGCAAATTCATCCCATTTTTTCCTTTTTAGCCTCTAACACTACTACTATGTATAACATAAATTAAAAAGAAAATTTGAAGTGTCGCATTTGTAATTATCTCTTCAATAGCTTTTGATGGCTCTTGTAAATAATCTATGGAATTCTGATTATGTTCTCTCGGCCATAATCAAAATAAACACACAATCTGCTCAGAATTCTCTGAAATGTTTTCAAGCTAAACCCAATTATTGTCTCAAGTTAATTTTAAAGTAAAGAAAAAAAGAAGCTTTATTCAATATTTTGGCGTTTTGAAGTTTGAAATCAAACAGTTTACACGAAACCAGACATGCCAAAGTGTAAGTATGTATGTATGTAAGTAAGTACATACTTGCAAGTACCTACTTACATATAACAATATTGACGTAAAAATATCCGTTTATATTATGCTCCTCTTAATTAGTCATTGTTGTGCTAATTTAACCTATTTAACATTTGAAAAACTTTACACACATACACATGACTAATATCTGCTATTTTCGGTCTTTGTTTATATAATTGTGCAAACATCATAAAAACCATTTTCGCAAACAAAACCATCTTGTACCGCCACACAATATTTATATGTAAGTAAGTACACATATACACATTTATGCTGATAAAAGCATTTTTTTTTCATCTGCAGCAGTTACATGTGCACTCTATCCAAACAAATTACACTTATAATAATAACACCATCTAGAGTTCATGGCGGAGGTTAATAGACGTACTCGTATACATCGCACCGATGATTCACATTAATTCGCGTTCGCAGTAAAGAGTGATTCCGATGTGGATACTTGGAAAACGCGAACACAATAATGTTGGCGAAAAACTGAAACTAGGAAAAATATAACAAAGAATTATGGCGTAATTGTGTAATGGAGGCGAGAATGTAACTTCTAATTCGCGTGACGCGATGCACAAAAACGATTCTTTACCGCAGAATTGACGCGGGAAATACTTAGAATTCGATCGAAAAAGAAAATTCGTTGCCCAATCGAAAATAAATCTAATTTCTTTGAAGTATTGCAATCAGTATATGTTGTGAAACGTCGATCTCAAATAAATAGTTTTAAATCGTAGGAATTTTTACTGTATTATCGATTTGTATTAGATGTGTGTAACATTTCCTATATAACACTGATTAAAAGCGGACTTTAATGAATAATACAGCTACATACGCTACAATAACGACATTGACGATGACTATGCGGCGTGAATATAATTAAGCAGCTCTTAAAAGTTCTTTGTCTTATGCATGTACCACAAAAAAAATAAATAAACATGAATAACATTCCTGATACATTCTCAGCTACAACATACAACATACCTTAAATGTGTTCATCCTGCTTAACGATTCGATCTGCATATTGTACATAAATCGGCAAAGGAATTGGGATGGTTTAATACAGATAGAGAGATCTAATTCTTTTATTATTATTTTTCGATTAAAGCTAAAGGCTATTGACATATGTATACATAAATTGGTGAAAAATACTCATAAACGCATTAGATTATTTAAACCTGTGCATATATTTTGCGATAACGTTTTGAATTATGGGATATAGAATTTTTTTAGCGCTAATTACTGTATATCTTAATTTATAATCTCCACTATATGCTCCATTATTTGCTACTTCTTCTCGCATTTTTTTACAAATTGCGTTTTTTACACTTGATTTTCTTCTACTTCATTAGATTACTTGTTTGTGTATCTCTCAAACAAGTGATTAGCATGAAGAAAATGGAATGAAATCACAATTGCACGAAATAATCAGAGGCATCCCGCAGGGCTCCATATTGGGCCCACTTTTGTTTGTGCTTGACTTTAACGACTTCTCTGGTATCCTCAGAAACATAATTGAAGTATTTGCTGACATTGATGTGTCAATACAGACACTGATCTTTTTTCACAAATTGTGTCTTTTACTATTTATTTGATTTATTATCACTCGTTTACTTGTTTACCATTATGTTTTATTTTTTTTGACAGTTAATCATTCTACTTGCTTGTGTTTCTTCTTTCGTAATTATCTTCTCCATTATCGTCTCTTCTTAAATTTTCTTCCCCTTCCGTGGTTTTTTAATTTTTCTTTGTCGTTATCTTACCCTTTTTACTTACTGTTTTTCTTCCCTTTTTGCATATCTTCAATATAGTTTTCTTCTCCCATGGCTTAATAACACCTTTTCTTTGCCAATATTTTAATCATTTTAATTGTTTGTCTTTCTCTTTTCCTAGCCATCTTCTTTATCGTTGTTTCATCATCAATTTTCTCTCCGCTCCTTCCCTCGTCCCTGTAATTTTTACGTACATCTTTTCGTATTCAGTTCTGGTTCACTATATTTGTTTATTCATTGTTCTTTATTGTTTTTTTACATTTATGCATCCTTCTTCCTATATTTTTCCGTATTCCTCACTTTCTTTAGCGCTACCTTCCAATCTTTACAGTTTTTTGTCTTGCTTTGTTCATGTCTTAAATAAAGTTTTCTTCTCCCATTGGCCAACAACTGTTTCACTTTGCCAGTATTATTTTGCTTGGTTTTAGCCTTGTCATTCATCTTCTTCTTCTTGTTATATCATAGGTCTTCATATCCTTCTTCTCTTCTTCTTATCTTCCATATTTTTGGCTTTTTAATCATTCTAATAGTTGTGTTCCTCTTTTCGTAATGATCTTCTTCATGATTGTTTTCTCTTTGATATTCTTCCAACCCCTCTCCTCATTCTTGTAATTTTTATTTAGTTTACGTTTCCTTATTGTAACATTGTAATTCGTATTCGTTTTATTGTTTTTTTAATCCTTCTTCCTGAGTTTTTCCGAATTTTTCATTTTCTTTTTTGATACATTTCACTTTTCACGGTTTTTCTTGCTATTTTGCCTTCAATATCAATGATTTTACTTCTTTTTAATTGTTCTACTTTCTAACGTTTTATTTCTTGTCCAGCTTTTCAAAATCTTGAAAAATAATTTCTATGGTTCTCTCGGCTGTCAGTTCCTATTTTGTCTCCAAATTCATCCTATTCTTCCCTTGTTAACCTCCAACACTGTAACATAAATTAAAAAGAAAATTTGAAGTGTCACATTTGGAATTATCTCGTCAATAGCGTTTGATAGCTCTTGTAAATTATCTATGGGATTCTGGTTATATCCAAGAGAGCAAAATAAACATTCAATCTGATCAGAATTCTCTGAAATGTTTTCAAGCTAAACCCAATTATTGTCTGAAGTTTGCTAATTTTAAAATTAAAAAGTTTTAGCCTTGTCATTCATGTTCTTCTTCTTGTTATATCATGGGTGTTCATATCCTTCTTCTCTTCTTCTTATCTTCCATTTTTTTGGCTTTTTAATGATTCTACTAGATTGTGTGCAACTTTTCGTAATGATCTTCTTCATCATTGTCTCCTCTTCGATATTCTTCCTATCCCTCTCTTCTTTCTTGTAATTTTTATTTAGTTTTTTTTCGTGTTCGCCTTTTATTTGTCTTCTGCTCTACTATATGCGTTTCCTCATTGTAACACTGTAATTCGTATTCGTTTTATTGCTTTTTTAATCTATCTTCCTGAATTTTTCATTTTGTTTTTTGATAGATTTTACTTTTTTACGATTTTTCTTGATGTTTTGGCTTCAATATCTCCATTTTTTTCTCCTATGGTCGTTTCCAAAGCTAGATTTTGAATTCCTTGGTCCTATAATCTCATCTGCAAGCACTTCTTCTCGTTGATATATTAGTTATCCAATATTTTTCTAGTTCTGACTTGGGGTGGTGGTAGATCGGGATTTTGTTTTCTTTTTTTGCGAAACAGAAGGCAGGATATCTTCTCTTTCTTGTTGTCTACCTTTTAGCGTTTTTCTTTTTCTTACTTTTTTTGTTTAGCTAGATTGTTATCTTTATTTGTTTTTTGCATCTTCTTTATTGTTTTATGCTTTTTATATTTCTCTTCTTCCATCTTTATATCATTCTCATCGAGTATTACGTTTTCCTCTTACATTACTTGTGCTTGAAATTCTTTTTAAACTTTATTTTTGCCTTTTTTATTTTTTTTTAATATTTTTCTTCTTCCAAATTAATTTGCTACTAATGCCTCCCTCCTCTCACTTATTACTGATTGCAAAACAGGTCACTGGGAGTTTGTGATGTACTTCCATTACATGATATCTGAGCAACTTCTAGAAAAAACAAACCATCAAAGAATTGTTTGCTTGTCAAAGCTTTGTACCATATACTAATGAGAACAAAGAAGTCTGAAACACACGTAGTAAGTTTATACCTGTTAATTTATGGCTGTAGGTGTTTTTGGTCAATTGCAGGCATTGTTTCTATCCAAATCGTCTCGGGATTTTGAATGCAACATATGTACTTATCTCTCGTATTAATTTATCAGATAATCGCATGAACAATCTAGAATAAAATGTGTAAACACTATCGACATAAATATTTAATATTTTGATTATTGGCTACTACAATTTATTAAAAAAAATACTAATCACACATATGTATTTATATGACGTATTAGTCATTACAACGTAGTAGCATTTTTTAACAACGATAACTTAATTTTGATATATCAGAAACGAGATATTCTCAGAAAAGTCGTTGTTGTACTGCAATCATTGTGTCTAAATTTAGATAAATTTTATTAAGGTATTAACATATATATGTATGTATTAACAAGAAAAGCAAAGGCTGCAAAATATTGATTTGCCGTGATGAAGTTAAAGGTCAAGGAATACGCTCATTCACATCTATTATTATAATTTTAACCTATTCTGAATTACCATATTTCCTTGCAATTGCAGCCAATAATATATAGCCCGAATAGTAGTCTAAGCAATACATTTTTTACCAAAGAATCTAAAATGTCATTCCTGTTTTATTAAATTTGAACCATCCTACACACACATTGTGCTACTACTTTAAACTGTTCTGTTTGATATTTTATACTTAATACCATTATAATAAAATTATTACACATTACGCGGATTACTCATCGCTTTCTTTTACGGCAAATTTATTAGCCGGAGTTGCGCTATGCGTCATGCTAAATTTGCACCTTTCAGTAGTGAAAGAACCTATTGAAATATTTCGTGGAAATGCGCTAGCCAATCGGACGAATAATATTTATAATTTTCGATATAGGTGCTACGATGGTCATTGACAGTGTACGGCTTGTTATTATTCCCGACTGTTTGCCTGCCGTTAAAGTTTAAATATGTACACTCTAGACAGTCTCAGTCAATGACAACACGCGTCCGTCTGGATGTGTCAAAATATCTACTGCAGCTGAGATGCATTCAAAACAAAATACATACCTGCATAAGTTATATAAGATGTTGATCCTAGTAATCATTAAAGTGATTAGCATGATTTGAGTTGATTTTGAAATCAGTATTATTATGTCAATACGTATGTATAGGCAAGTGGTTTAGTGGTAAATAATTTATGAACGAGCAAATACTACGAAATTGCATTCTGAAACACTTCGTTATTAAACGAATGATTCTATGTATTAATCTCTTGCTTTGATACTGTGATTCAGGAGCCCAAACGTCCATATTTTTACAGCAAATATCAGTGCCAAAATGGTCCAAATAGGCACTTCTTTGGGATTTGCATCCGTTTACCGTTAAGCCCAAAACTAAGTGTGAAACATTTTGTCTTAACCAATCTTAATACGAGCTTAATGGGACTTAAAACTTCTTTGAACGCTCAAAGCCTGGAACTGAAATGCATTATGTGCCCAAATCTTCAAAGTAGCTTCCAACATTATTTTAGGGTGGTTGGTGATCTTAATTTTAACGCCAGCCTTTGAAAATACCAGTGGAGACTCTTCATCAGCAGATACTTAGCATATAACAAATTCTCAAGGTACTAGCGTCTCAATTGTTCCAACCCTACTTCCATCTGCATAGTATTTAGGTAATCAACCTTTTTCTATACTAATTCTTCCAGGAATTGAAGACTTTGCCATTAGAAATAACATTGAGAAAGGTGGATCTACAACTCAAACTTGAAATCACGATTGGCTTGAATTAAAGAGAACATTCTTCTAATTATGATGATAATAATATATCTCTGGAAAAGCTTATGTAGTTGGTATCTATTTTGTACTGAGGGAAATGGTTTGGTGAGATAAGCCGTTGCGGGAGCGGCTTTTTGCCTCTCTTGTTTATGCTGATCTACTTTTGCCCTAGCTTCATCATGTGTTAGGCACCTCTTTAAGGAAACAATGATATTACATGACGCCTACTCCACTGATGCCTTCTTTTTCGGATAAGTGAGGCTTCCAGTTTGTTCTAATCCAGGAAGGGGTGTCATACGACGAGGCTTCCTTTCTGGCCTTTGTCTGGGCCTTAGGATTTAGGTTTTTTCGTGAGGTTGTCTCCTCTTGATCAGTTAATCTAACACCTCACGATCACAAGACATGACCACGACAGCATGGTGTGACGGACAGTTTCAGGAGCCCCAAACATACATGAAGAAAAAACAATTAGATCAAAATTCCACCAAATAATCAGAGGATTGCCGTAGGATTCCATATTAGGACAACTGTTGTCATTACCGTGGAGGTTGTAGACGTGAAGGTGTTATATGGATGCACTTGTGAGCTTAGTATTCAAAGGAAGATGTTTTTGCAAAGCATGAGTTGGTGTACGCGCAAAGTACGTATGTATGTAGGTATCCAGATTTTTTTGTACAAAATCTCGTACTCTGCAAAAAGAAATCTTAAAATTTTCTTCATAAAGCTTGCCAGATGAATACAGATAGTGAATAACATTACCGTACCTAATTAATCTAATAACCGAATCTTGGTCTAGTATATACATATGTATGGTAAGTCAACCTTGAGAAAAAGTATATCAAAGTGTTAATTATCGTTATTTTGGCAGCAATACATTTCGTTCCACAACGTAAGCATCGAATGAAACATTACATCACTGCAACTAAAATTAAATTACTACTAACAACTGTAAATTTACACACAAACATAAAACTAGACTTGACGTTTTTAATTTATGCAGAAATCTGTATAGACACGCTATTCATGAAGACAGATGATAAAAATAATTCAATTTTTCCTTCATTAACATAATAATTCTTCTATTGGTAGAGAAAAGGAAACCGTCGAGGACGAAGGCTTTTATAGCGTGCATAGTATTGTTTCGTTTATGTAATCTCCAAGATCAATTAACATTGAAAACTATGCGTTAATAGTTGATTGACATCGTTCGATTAGGAATTTACGAGCACTGATGGTTTATTAATATAGTAGTAGGAAGAAATAATTGCGACCTGTTGTAATAGTAGGTAGATATCTGATTGCAATTACAAATCGCACTATAGCGATGCTATATTTAGAAGTGACTGAGTTATCTGTATGAAGCTTCTGATAATGCACAGGATAAAATATAAAATAACATAAATCTAATTTAAAAATGCTGTGTGTGTTTGTTTGTTTGAGTACGACTACAAAAATGTAAGGCATACAACTTTTAGTGGTCATGACATTGGCAGGATTAATATGTGATATTTTTAAATGCTCACTGGTAAACTTGTTCTTGTTCTTGTGAAATTTTAAATGGATTTTAACTCCTGATATAAAAACGATCACTTTCCACTGTGCAACTGAATTATAATATACCAACCTGTCAAGTACACCAGCAAAAAAATCAGATTAACTAGTTTCGTAAATGAATATGTTTTGAGGTGGGATGGATATGAGAACTCAAGGTCCAATTAAATTGATGATAAGTTCCGCTTCTTTCGGAGGTTTCGGTAAATGTTTTTAGATTTCAAAATAATTTCGATTCATTAAAATTGTTTCCGAAATTAGGATTTAATTGCCGGGTAGGAAAAAACAAAAAATTGGACATTGAAGTAATTGGCCTTTAATTTTTTGCTTCGAGAAATTAACCTAGAACAATATGACGTTTAATTATATGGAAATTATGTATGTTTAAATGCCTGAGCTAATATGTCATACAGAATTGAAATACGAAACATTTTTCGAGACCAAAATATTGGACTGTCAACCAACTAATGAATGAAAATACTGAAAAGTGGACGATCTACAGGTTTGGCCCCACATAAAGTAAACAGACTCATTCAATCTGTTGAAGACAGAGACGTCTACTGCTGGCAGAATTTTGACTAAAAATGGATTGGAATATTGGAAAAGGATGAAGTGACAAAAATACACCACAACCCACCAAGAGAGCATCCCAAGATGCTGCCGAACATTAAGGCATCACCATTTTATTGGCAACAGAGTTATTGTTTTGCAAATTGTCCTGACAACGTAAAATTTAAACTGAAAGCGAAATTTGTCTACAAGATTATGGTCTGGTGAACTATTTCTCAAGCATGAATTTGAAGACCTTACGTTGGGGGAGTTAAAGCTGAAACTGTGAATGCAAACGTCTATATTCGCAAATGTCTACCTAAATTGATAAATCTCATTCATACTTATCATTTAAATGATGATGTAATAGTCTGATGATGAGTTTTGGGCACTACTGAGTAGGAAAGCTAATGACAAGGGTCCAAAATGAAGCACAATTTCGGGCCAGAATATTACAGAAGATCCGAGAAATGAATATAAACATCGTCCAGAGAATTTTAACCAAAATCAATTTATAAATTTATGTTCCATACGTTAGAATAAAAAAAAATGAAACTAATCATATTAGTTGTAACAATTTAAAATTGAGGTTAATTTTTTAAAAATCGGCAAACTGTTAAAATTAAGAAATCCACCACCATTCTTTCTCATTATATCACGCTAAAATCCCGCAAATTCTCCTACAGACAAAAACTCATAGAAAACAAATTTTGCCAGTTACAAATTTAAGGTCAGGTTGTTTGAAATAGAATGTTATACGCTTCAGAGAATTTTGGTCGAAAGCTGGTTAGACTGCAATAATTTTTTAATTATTTATAAATACGGGATTAAAAAAAGAACAGAACTATGCAGGTATCCGACGTCATTTAATAGTTTAAAAAGCTTCTCATTATCGTGTTATCTTCCCAAATATTACATAACTATTTATACCGACGCACAAAATTGGTGTCAATGACGAACTGATGCAATTGTACTTTTAATATTTTGTTATATTTATCTTATTGTTAGAATTGGGTTAATTTACTTGCATTTTAAAAACCAGCATTAAAACCATGAGGGTTTCGTATATTGTACATAAAATAGCATGCAGAAACGATTTAATCTTAAATCTAATTGAATTCGTAGATTATAAAAATGTTAAGTGTACATTTTCAAAGCGTTAGATAAAGTTCACTAACCAAGTTACTATATTATTAATCTTGCGTTTTTTTCCTTAAATTACGTTCAGTCTATGAGCTGAAGAAATGTAATTAACTCATGCTTTAAAAGAACTAATCTTTAACATTGTACAGCTGTTACAAGTGGTTTATGTTAATTTAATCAAATACAATTTGCTATGGGATAATATAGTTCGGTTTTTGCAAGTATTTAATGAAGCACTTTAATAACGTTGCTGGTTCAAATTGTATTAACATCTAATCTAAACACATCGTTCTTTCTTCAGTGTTGTTTCAGCTGTTGTTACTTCTATTATTTGTGGTCAGATGTCTACTTTAGACGTTTTAATCGGTATTTCGTCATAGATTATTTTAAAGTGAATATCCTTTAAAAGGTTAGAACAAATGTAGCTGTATAATGTGAAATGTCAAATGTATTGTCAAAATCGTAGTTAATTGTCAGGTTACATGGAAGAACATTGTAAAAATGAATACCATCTAATAAA
The DNA here is from genome assembly GCA_004785975.1 of Popillia japonica. Lineage (NCBI taxonomy): Eukaryota > Metazoa > Arthropoda > Insecta > Coleoptera > Scarabaeidae > Popillia > Popillia japonica. The sequence goes on along the minus strand of ML219132.1, from coordinate 18,260 downwards.
GCCGATATTATTATTATTATTATTATTATTATTATTATTATTATTATTATTATTATTATTATTATTATTATTATTATTATTATTATTTTAATTTTCTTTTATTATTCTACTGGGGGTTCTGCTTCATAGGAATCTGATTGTGATTACTACAGTATTGATTCAGATACATAAATAGTCAGCCAGAAAGCATGTGTCACATTTGCTTGGAGAATTGACATTAATCTTCAAAGTGTCACTAATAAACAATCAAATGTCAAATTGACAAGTTGGTTGCCGGTATCTACATAGAAATTATCTTTTAGAAATTTTGCTTTCCCCAATGAAGAAGTAATAACTTCATCAAATGATATATACACTTTCATATTTTGGCCTTAAAGGAATTCTTGAGATTAGAATATAAAAACAGTAATAATCCGCCCAATATATGATTTTTTGCAAATAATTTACGAACTTATCAGTTCTCATGGAACATACATATTTCTTTTTCGTGGAGATTGAATTTGAATGTACAACCGAAGCAGAGGCAAATTCTATTAAATAACAGAAAAAAAATCTTGTGATCTAGTTTGGAAAGTTTGAATTCATTTGTTGAACATTTTATCTAACATTTTGCAAACTTCTTTGCTTTGATAGTTCACATTTTGTTAATAAACTCACGGAAAATCAAACTTCTACGTTCATCCTTAGCACAATCGTATGAAATTAATGTAGCAAACCAGTTTGATAAGCGATTGAGGCCAAAAAATAAGAAATTGAAGATGGTTAGATAAGCATTAAAAATTTGAAGATGCTACTAGAAACGTAAGTCATGTAGAATGCAAATATGAACTTTAAGTTGTTTTTTAATACCGTTCAATTGATTGTAAAATCTCAAAATCAAGAGCTTCATATTGTTGGAACTTTGGCACAATATGGCGACTACAAAGCATTCATTTGAAAGTGTTTAAACTTTGAAACTGGTCGAACATTACTTAAGCCAATGACTTCAAATGAAGGATAGCACGTCTTTCAACGAAAAGCAGGACATTTTAAAATAAAAATAAAATCAGAAAATAATAAAATTAAGGAAAACGAAGTCAAAGAATAAAACAAAAATGATGATAACACTAAAAGAATCTCATCTTTAGGTTGAGATTCTTTTAGTGTTATCATCATTAGGTAGTAGTATAGGTGACAATTATTGATAGTTCAAGTCTGACCTGTACCCTCTCATAGGCAGCAGGAGCTCTTTGAGCTTGGAAATCAAACTGCTGATTTATACGGTGTTCCACCGGCCGATACTTATCTACGGCGTCTTAATCTAGTCCAGTGCCAAGACTCAATTCCGAGTTGTTCTTAGGGCACTTTAGTTCGTCAATAATGTTCAAATCTCTAGGGACCTGGCATTCCCTGTCCTTACATGGTTCTAAAATGCATTGACACATTGGCACTGGATAGAAGGACTCTGGAAAGGGTCTATCGGTTGGACAATCAGCTAATTGAATATCCTAAAGAATTCTTGCCTTTGCCTAACTACCTCAAGCTAGAACAGCCACCCACAAAGAAGAACTAGTCTCCTACATCTCGAACGACTTGGGACAGCTCTAACTAGCGATAAAAAGGTTAACGGACCAATGGCCGAACCGTGGAAAAACAGAGGGCCTTCGAATAGAAATTTTGAGATGCAAGAAGGAGTAGGAAACTTAAATAAACTTAAATACTTAACTTAATAAATTTGATTCAAAGACAGCTAATGTGAAATCGTTTCGTTCATTGTTAGATGATAGAAATAGTACCAAACATGCCCTGCAAATTATACAATTAAGTTGCTGTAAAAGAGAATATCAACCATTCTGATGACAAGTTCTCAATTAGTTGCCCAATGCCAATTTTAATAGCAACCGCATGGAATGTAAACAATAAGGAACTGTTCCTCATATTATCGATCCACATAAAAATCAGTTTGAAAAAAAACTGTAGGCACCAAAATGGTACTGTAGTGAACCAACTGTGTACTATTTTCTCACAATAACTACTGACAGAAATGTAATGTAATAAAAAGCGTCTTATAGGGGGTCACTCAAGTTAACTTTCACAATTTTTATAAATTGTAAATAAGTCACCCTGCATGTTATGCCATTAAATAAATTTTAGTAGTTCATTGCGCTATGTTTGTTTTCTGTGAAATATATCTTAAAATATATGTATCAAAAAATGTGACGCAAAAATTTCATTTTAACAACTTTACCTTCAGCATTAGTTACACCCATTTTCTACTTTAAAATGTACACAATCTAATATTAGACAAAATTATTTTACCTACCGATAAAAAATATGAAATAAATAATAACCTTGTTAGCGGCAAAATATGGGTAACTATTACTACTAGTACGGCAAAATTGTTCATACTATTATCAATCACGTTTAAAATTTCTATGTAAGCAATAAAATTTCTAAGAAAACTCGTGTAGAAGCGTAGTGAATCACACGCTCATTACTAACAAATTGTGCTTCAATATTTAAACAGGAAATAAATCTAAACTTTCGTAATAATTTACAGGGATTTTTTTCACATTCTACATACACAGTAGCGCAATACATACACACATATAATAGATTATGTACTAGAAATGAGTTAAATCATAATAATAATCGTCTGTGTACGCAATGCCTAGTTTAAACTATGTATGCAAGGTGCATTAACTTTCACGGTAATGTATTGTCAATGTTAAGGTAATTACTAACTGGTAAGGGACTTTTTTTGAGTAGTGTAGTGACGCATTAGTAAAAACTTAATTAACAAAAAAAATTATGGTCAAAATTTTTGGGTAATACATATAATTTATACCATAGAGATACTACTACACAACTGTATGTATTTACATACTACCTTAAACATTCATAATCCATTCCGGTCACATCAAATCTATTAACAATAAACATATTATTACCATTACTATATAATGTATCATATATGTATACCACAGAGTACATAACGGAAATATTTTCACATCCAATCATACTAAATAAACGATCAGGGAAGTAGGTAGACTAGACATGAGTCATTTGATTCGCACGTGACATACAGATTTTTTACGATGTCTCCAGCTATCGTCAAAATATCTCTAGCGACTTGTGCTGATGTTAATAATCTTGTATTCGAGTTAATGAGCAAGAGGAAATGAAGATTAGAAATTAGTTTTCGCTCGAATGAGTCAATGTTTTGACATTGACAGCACTACTTACGCATAACATGCACATAACAAGTTATGAAATACGAATCAAATTAAATTAACAACAATGTTATGAACGAACTAGTTTTTTTGCAAGACGCGCTTTTGAGTTTCTGCAAACTTTTCGGTGACTTGTGCGATATCAATTAGCGCAATATAATATCGGAAAAGCTACCACTTGTGCAAACTGGAAAAAATATCCCAAAGTAAATATAAATATCTACATTATCATTATCTCAAACATTATAGGACACCTTATTCACCAATATAGATTTATGATTGTTAGACATGAGCGAGGTTTTTTTTATCTATATTCATTGTGACAAGATAAAATGCGTAAATATGTTGAAATTGGAATGCGTGTGTTGGTATTTATACATAATAGAAAATGTTTGCGGTTTCAACAGTTTTTCGTTTGTGCAAATATTGACGTAAAATATAAGTGTGGATATATGTACAATAGTATAGTCGCATTATGTGTATATGTATATACATATACATATACATATAAAGTTTCCACGGCCAAGTGGGACATCGGGAGAATACATAAAATTAGTTTTCGGTGAATATTATCTTCCTAATAATACTACATCATTCAAATTTAAGTGCAGCATGTTATAACTGTGCTAACAATGAACATTTACACAATCACAGTGCAAAGAAAGGCATTTTAATAAAGCCAAAAAATTATTTTTAAATCTATTGCACGGCTCTTAATATGTGAGATACTGCAAGCAGCCAATTTTCTAGCTTTATTAAAATGACTTTCTTTGTACTATGATTATGGAAATGTTCATTGTTAGCCCAGTTATAAAATGCGTCACTTAAATTTGGATGAAGTAATGAATATTTAGGGAGATAATATTAATCGAAAACCGATTTTATGTATTCTGCCTATGTCCCACTAGACCGTGGAAACCCTGTATATGGATTATAATTCTGGAATATTTTATGTTAACTCTTGCATTTTCCTCGATAACTTTGAATTACATTAATTCTTATTGCGTTTAATTTTAACCCTAAAAATTTTGTTTCATCTACATAGCTATTCCGCTTTATACCAAAGATGGAACAGAGTAAAACATTAATCTCTTTAAATGCTTAGTGGTCTGATTTTCTAAAAGACTACCATCGAATAAATTACAATTACCTCAAATTAATACTCGTGGAAAACTAAATAGGTACTATTGTGTGACTTGATTGAAGTGAATTCTTTCCTTTTCGAATTCCAGTAATTCCATCTAGATTTGTTCCATATTGTTTCAGAATTTTGCTTTTTTTTCGAATTTTTGAAATTAACTTTGCAAAATGATATAGAAACACAAATTTCTTCTATGGACGTTGTTCTCCCATGGTCTTGGTCTAGAAAGCAAGTTTCTAATTGTTGTTCGAAATTGCTATGTTTGTTGTATAATGTTCCAAACTTTTAGTTTCCTAGCCCTGCTTTTCTGAAATTTTAAAAATTCTTTTAGGAGATTCCAGATTTGTTCTTCAGAATTTTGTGAAATATTTTGATAAATTTGTCGATTATCCTCTTTTACTTTCTCGAAATTTGTTCCAAGTTGTTCCAGGTCTGTTCTGGCAAAATTTTAGTTTTCTATGATCTATAGTTTTGTCAGCCCCCCTCCTGAAGATAGTAGTTCTCTATACAAAATTCGAAATAATGTTGTTCTAGATTGTTCCAGATTACTCATATATTATTACAAAATTTTGCACGATAATTTTATAAA
>ML219132.1:0-13308 GCA_004785975.1 Popillia japonica | reverse complement strand
TCCAAGTTATTGTAGGTTTGTTCTATAATGTTGCAAAATTTTAGCTTAATCTATAGTTTTGTCAGCCCCCTTCCTTTATAATTAGTCCTGTCACTTACGAAAGTCGAAATTTTCAAAATTTTTGTAGATTATTCTAGTATCAATTTTTCTGTTATTCTAGAACTTTGCAAAATAATTTTATTTCTAGTTTTGATTTTTAGAAATTTCTGAAATACTGACAAAATTGTCGATCATAGTTTTTGAAATTTTGCACGTTTCTCCAAGCTGTTCTAGGTTTGTTCTATAATGTTGCAAAATTTACAAAATTTGAAATTAGCCGTTTTCTTTACGAAATTCGAAATATTAACAGGTGTTCCAAATGCCTCTTCAATTTCTTCTATATTATTCCACAACTTTTCAAAATAATTTTGTAAAATGTCGAGAAAAATATTGAAAAAAACTTTAAATCACCTTCTGCAATAAATGAAATTATTCCATCATTATTAGCTGCAAAATTTTAGTTTTCTATCATCTTTCGTTTTGTCAGCCCCCGTTTATTTGAAATTAGTTCTTTCCTTTACGAAATTCAAGTTGTTCCAAATTGTTCTAGATTACTTCTATGTTGTTCCAGAATAAAATTGAAAAAAATTTCAATCACATTTTTTTCGAAAATATAAAAGTTGCCGCAATTTATCCTATTTTTTTTTTTTTTTCAAAATGTTAGCTTGCTATTAGGAATACCTCATCCAATAATTGGGAAAAACGACATATTTGTGTGGAATTTGTCCCCTTATCCACCCCGCCATTTCATTCTGTTTCAAAATTTTAGTTTCCTATCACTCATTCATAGATCGTAAAACAATTGAGCAAAACGGAATTCTGCTTATCTCCCTTTTTCGAAACCATGTTTTGAACACTTTTTCGGCATTGTTCCAGGATCGTTCTATATTCTATTTAAAAAACAAGAGAAAGCAGGAGAGACATAGATAAAGTATATCAATAGCATGAGATATTTTTAGCATACCATTTGGATGCCCAAATTAGTACATTTACTTCCAAAAATGTTTGTAACCATTTCTGTCTTGACTAACTCTTCGGTTGTGTTCAATTTCTTCCATACCTTATTGTTTCAATTCTATTGTTCGGTTTCAACAAAGAAGCCGAACAATATACCAGAAAATATGTATTAATCATCACTGGCTATAAAGAAATTCAAAGATTATATTTAGCCAATACTTAATCATTTGAGAATTGCTTCGATTACCATGAAAGTATACGTACACCATGCACATGCAGAGATATGCAATATACATTGGTGAACTTGATTTCATCTGCGGTCTCGCAACATTAAAACTTGACCTTGACCACTTAATATTATTGTTGTTATGACTAACTCGAAGTTCAGGTGTGTTACTCACGATAGGTATCGGTTTCTAGTGAAAAACGCGTGGTTTAGCGTATTTGAATTTAATAGTGTGTGGGAGTTACTACATTCACTAGTTCATTCATTATCGATCCTCCCTCCAGGTATTCCGTAAATTTGTAGTAGTAGGAATTAACTTTTTTCTCTTTTAAATTCCAAAAGGCGTGTGTATGCAAACTTCGACATACGAAATTTATGAAATTAGTCATACGTTTTCGCATGAATAATCGAATCTATTCATTAGAAATTGTGGACGGTTATGTCACGAGATGTAACTAAGATTATTCTTAGAGAATTATAGGATTACGCATGAATAAGTAAGGTGTAACGGAAGGAATAAAAGAATGAGTTACATAGTGTATTCCTAGTTTATAATTTCAATTTTATTTTTGTTACAGTTATACTTATCAAGGTTTGGATACCTACCTGGTAGCAATCTGATGAATTCCAGTAGATTAATGGATAGCAGTTCGATGAAATCAGCCATAGAAGAGTTCCAAAGTTTCGCAGGGCTGGCGATAACTGGTAAATAACATTTAACTAAACATCTAACGAAAATAAACTTACAGAAGTATAATTTTATTTTTGATTTCAGGTGAAATGGACAACGAAACCGAAGAAGCGATGATGCTGCCGAGATGTGGCGTCAAAGATAAGGTGGGCTCCGGAAGTGATTCAAGATCAAAGAGATATAATTTGCAAGGTATGTTAGATGTTATATAATAATTAGAAAGTGATTATAATGATACCTTGAACTGTACTATTTATTTATTATAAAAGTAATACTTTTTGTTTAATTATTAGCGACAATTGTGTATGCATTGTTTTAAAATTAACATATTAGAATGTAAAACGCAATATATCCATATAAAATGACTTGCAAATAATAAGAAAAGTAATTCTTATAGAATTCATATCAGTAACATTAATTTTAAACACAATAAGTTAATTGGCCCTAAACTATCACAAAGGTATTGAATGTATGCAGTGCTATTTACATGACAGTTTATTCGTAAGTCATCCTATGTATGTACATATATGAGATAGTGTGATTGTTCTCCTTCACACTTGCAATGCAAATTTGTCGGGCTATTCAACCTTCAATGCTGCCGCATATCAATATGCCATCTGCATAGATTGCTAGCGGTGTTTCCGCGAAACTTTTAAATATTAATTGTTCGATATAGGCGTTGTTTGAATTCGAATAAAACGATGTAGACTTCCTACTTTGGTGAAACAAAAGATGTTAGATGTTGTGTTTGACTCCTTGCTTGATTTCAACCTTATTGGATTCGTGGTTCAATTGATTTTGAAGTTTCCAATAGAATTTTTTATTTCTTCCTCTATATCAGCTGCCTATCCTTTTATAAACATTTTTATAAACATTGTGCCACCTGAAATGGACTCTTCATGCTGTTTCAATCATCAGATTCAGGTTTCAGCTGATCTCAAGCAATATCTTCAAGAAATTCGGGAAATTTTTGTCAAAATCACGATTGAAACAGTGACTTATTCGCCACGCCCACGTCATCAAAGTGCGAATCACAGAATATGTGATTGCATTTCATTTCTTCTTTGCCTAATTACGCGAATTGACCCCGGCTTGACCAAACCCACTTATGCTACTGCGCTGTTTCAATCGAGATTTGCCAGACTGTATGTACATACATACATACATACATATGTAGATAGTTTGATTGTTAGATCCATCAGGGTTGCAATATCCTTGTTACATGTAAGAACGGAATAAGCTGTTATTTTGTTGCAAATAATTCGGTGAATAAATCTATATCTAGTGGTTTTTACTCCAGATAGGTTTTCCAATTATAATAAGAAAAATCTTTTGTTGGCACAAATTTACTTCCATTTTTTTGTTTAAATCCAACCTGCACTATCTGAGAACTGGTCACCATCCTCAATTTTCGAACACAGCCAAAACGTGTTTCGTTTTAAATTGGTCCCACTTAACGGAGTACTCCTGTGATATTCTCAATTGGTTTTTGAGTGGTCCCAGTCAGTTACTGTACTTTTCCCTCTATTTAGTGCATGGCAAAATTTGCTTGAGCGACTTTGCTGTGCCCATGGACTAACGAGCATTTGGTTTTAGTTTAATTTTTGCTTTTTTTAACACAAAAGATACATTTTTATACGGTGAGAAGTAAGAAATCTATCAACATTGCTGTACATGAATTAATTGCTTGACAGGGCTCAGTAAATTAGCTGCTAGAGACTTATCAAGCGTTAAAAGATAATCAGCTAAGTGATAGTCAGCTGTTTCTGTGCATATTTCTCTTGGCTTTTAGGAAAATATTTGGAGAGATAATTTTAGAAATTATCCAAATCTTCGAAATTTTGCCACATGAAAAGTATTACAACCATCAGAATAAATGGAAATCAGATCGTGCAATAGCGAACAACCTCTATTGAATTAAGATTTCATTGCCTAAGTTTTTCTGGTTTAGCTGCTTCTGTCGAAAATTCTCATGACTAATTTGGTTGATTAAGTTTGTCATAATTATATTTTGTGCTTTGTTTTGCTTCCCGTTTTGATCGATTTCTATTCTTCATTTTTCATTTTCTTAGTTTTTCTCATTCTTTATTGAGACCTTTACCACTTATTTTTTCTTTGTATAGCTACCGTGAACAGTACTTCTATTATTGTTTATTTCTTAATCAATTACGTATACTTGTTTTTCTTCTCTTTCGTCTTCTCCTTTTGATAGAGTTTTCAAGCCAGTTTTTCTTCGTTGATAGTCTTTATTTCCAATTTGTTACGATTCCGTTAGTGAGTATTGTCAATGACAATTTCAGTAATTGTAGCTTTGGGTTTCGATCAGAATCTCTGGATAGAAAGAAGCTAGCACAGATTAATAAACAGATGAATAGTCACTCTTTGGAATACGGTGGATTGAAATATAATGATGTCCTCTTACTTTATGCTTTATTGTCTCTGGGGGAGGTGGACGCAATCAATCAGCGGTTGAGAGGTGTTGGCAAAACTTCAAGGCGTGTAGTCTGCTTAGATAGTAACAGGTTTCCAGGATAAGTCTAGTGTATCATCCAGGGAGGAAATCTGGTTGGATCCCACTCACTCAGGTGTTGGATGACTGATTCTCTTCCAGTTTTTATAAAGAGCTTTCATTTAGAATCGAAACTCACGTGATCTCTGACGTGAGATGTCGTAAATAAAATGTTGGCGAAACAAGAAATATCTCTAAGCTATCTAACCGGCCTAACCTTGAAAATTTAAAACGTATAGTAAATATTTAGTTAAAGTTTGGCAAAGTTCAACTGAAACAGCGCAGTAGCACAAGTGGGCTGGGCCACGCCGGGATCAATTCGGATAATTAGGCAACGAAGAAATGAAATGCAATCACCGTAAGACCCCTGCCGTCTTGAAGAGCACGTCATCATGCAGTACTCTGTGATTTGCACGTTCGATGATGTGGGCGTGGCTAATAATAGTATATAGTGGCACGAGCCCCACACACACGTATAGTAATAGTGCCGGTCAAAATTTTTGGAACATCGTGTCAACCGCGCCAACCAAGGTACTACATATAAATAAAATACTGGCACTTTACTTTTGGCTAGTAGTATAACGAGGTCATCGAGTTCGCTTCACCCTACGTGCGCCGTGATGACTCATTGTTTCAGTTGAACTTTGTCAAACTGTATGTATTACCATACTGTTAAATGGGTTGCATATCTAAAAGTGGTCACGTGGGTTTCGGTATTAAATGAAAGCCTTTTAGTTGGAGTTATTGTATAGTACGCATTTAGCCTTGTAACTTTTATATACAGTTGTTTTTCTTGACTTTTAGCAGTGACCTTCGTTAAGATACATGGTGATTATTCTAGTATAATTCTGAGTCAAAAATCGCATTAAAATTTTACTGTTCCTATTTCTGTTATTTTTATTATTTTTTACAATTAATAATAATTCCTTCTACCTGAATCGTAAACTTTACAATCACTAATAAAAGGTTTCGAACTATGTCCTTCAGATACAGATTTAAATATGTAGTTAAATCTATTCAATTAATTTAACAGAAAACAGAAAAAAATGTACATACGTAGGTATTTACATAACTGTATACAAAGTATTACGTAATATCAACAGTATTTTTCCCAAAAGGTCAAACGATATTCTATTCGAAACATAGTGATTAACTTTTTTTAAACATGATCATTCAAAACCGTATTAAAACATGCACAGCAACAAATAATGTCAAATCAAACTAAACAAATAGCAAAATTAATAACAAAGAAGAACTACCAATGAAACATGTTAATTCGCCCTTTAGCACGGAACAACCGAGGTTTATCCTTCATTTACCATATAAACGCGAATAAATGTTCTCTTTGTTTTAACATCGCTAATTAGCAGCACATGACGTAAGTGTATACTCGTCACATACCGTCGTAATAATACTACAAGCATGGCTTCAAACGTTAACTGGCTATGTGAAATATGACGTGATAATTGATGTTAAATCCACAACGAGTTAAAAGCTACCGACAATATCTGACATTCATTACCGTCACCAGCCTTTGTACTGGCTCACTGTGTAAGTCGGATGTACGGTCAATTGCATTTCAGACTACAAAAATTCAATGCATGAATTTACATACTATGGTACATACATGGTACACATACTTGCAATACATGTATGTATCTATGCAGGGCCGTACTGATGGAATAAATTTTAGGAAATATAATGACTGGCATAGATAAATAAATACTCTCAGTAAAGATTTTGACATATTTATTTAGTATTAGAAGTTATGCTAAGACTTCAATTAGTTAGTTTCAATTTTAGACCAAAATTTTATCAAAATTTCAAAATATGTTGCCATTGCCATTTATTAAGAGAATTGCTCACCATCCCCTACCAGCCGTGAAATTCTAAGACGTTTTTGGTTATGGTAAAGTCATTAATAGCACAGAAACCATTCAAACACAAGAACTGATATTTTGAAGCCAATGGTTGGCCTTTTAAACGTTTTGGACTTTCAAAACTATACCTAGAATGATGTTTTACCTAAAAGTTAATTAGCATTAATCATACAGGCTGAAATTGATTGAAAACACTAACTAATCTTTAAAATATGTTTGATTTAATCTTGGGATCATCATCTTGGGGATTTGACCTCATCTCCTTGAGTATTATACCTACCTGTTGCTTCCTCTTGATTACACCCTCAAATATGTTTCTTCGTCTTTTTATTTCTTTTTCGTGCTACTGGGTCAATTTTTTAACTAACTCATTAGATTTCGCAATATTTTTGCAGGATTCTGTTGTAGTGGTACCAGCCTTTGAGCAACATTTGCGAACAATTTGCGAACATTTCTGGTGCAGGTTGAAGCAAATTTTCATTTTTTCTTTTTAATAATAAGAGACTCTATTGGCTGTAATGAAGGTAGTGTTGGGCTCATTTGTCTTTATGACAGGGAAGGCATTAGATACTCACATCACTTCGTAAATCCACACTTCTATGAATAGGTCGAGAGTAACTACTTCCTGGCGAATTTCCCTCTGAAAAGGAAGAAGCTGGATCTCGAATGGATCTCAGCATCTTGCCAATGCCATTTATATATTTTATAAGTTTTTCCTAAAATGTTTTGGAAGGAATTGTTTTGGAACAACTACCCCTATGGATCTTTTATGCAGGAGAAAAAGAGACCCCTATTGTCCAGATATATGCTTCATATTCGACTATTTTCCACAAAGTTTTCGACTAAATCAATGTTCAAATATGAAGAAAACTTTCTTTCAATTTAAGCATCTACCATGTGGTAGAAAGCCTGATTCAAACCATTCGGTAAATTTTTTCGCATTGAGTCATTTATGTTGAATTTTCCGATAATGAGTGCCAACACTTTTGCTTTGGATATAGCCCTTTGTATTCTACAGATGTTTGCCTTTGTGAATTACAAGTGAAGTTAATAAAACTAGGTGAGCTACAGACGTAATAGAAGTCACAAACTAACAAAAAAATCACCATCCGTTCACAATGTTTGGACATCTGTGGTTATAGCATTTATTGTTTGTTATAAATAAATAAACTATATTGTAAATTCCGTGTACTTTACTACACAGCCGCAGGATACCTAAACAATTGAAAACGATTGCGTAAAACTTGAAAATTGGTTACGCTTATTTGCTGCAATGAATCGCTTGAATTGATGCAATAGATTCAAACCTCATCTACTACATTTTAGTACAAATAGTACAAAGAGATTACTTCGATATTCTAAAGTGATATATCTACATTAATTCACAAAATTTGTCATGGTTATTCCAAAAAAAAATTGAATTAATAAAACAACGATGTTGCGAAATATATTCATAATAACATACTAATGATTTGTTATCGCCAAATACTATTTTATTTTCAACACTTTCTTTTTATATAACCCGGACATATCTAATTATCATAATTTACACGAATTTGCGGAATCACTTTAGCGTGAAGAATTATTTTTTTTGCTTTTCATCCAGGATTTTTTTACGAAACCATCACATACAATAATATATTTTTAATTTTATTTTAATCATAAGAACCAGTAGTGTTATAATACGCCTATGTTTGTACATATATTAAAATATTTTTTTTATTTTACAGGTAGCAGATGGAAGGTCCGAAGCTTGACTTACAAGATATCAAAGTATCCAAAGAAATTGAAACAAACCGACGTTGATAAGGAGATCTTCAGGGCTTTCTCCGTATGGTCGGAATACACCGATTTGACTTTCAGGCCTGGTAAAGGTCAAGTGCATATCGAAATTAAATTCGAAAATGGGGAACACGGAGATGGGGATCCATTCGATGGACCTGGTGGCACCTTAGCCCACGCCTATTTTCCCGTATGTCTCATACTTAACGAATCGTTAAAGAATCATTATAGAATGTTACTTTTCCAGGTTTTTGGGGGAGATGTACATTTCGACGCAGCTGAACATTGGACAATTAGCAAATTCTCAGGCACCAATCTCTTCCAAGTAGCGGCTCACGAAATCGGCCACTCCTTAGGTTTAAGTCATTCCGATGTTAAAGAAGCTCTGATGGCTCCATTCTACAGAGGTTACCAACCTAGCTTCCAATTGCACAACGACGATATTCAAGGAATCCAAATATTATACGGCCAGAAAACGGTCAACACTCCAAACCGTAACGGAGGTGATGATGATAGATTCGATAGAGGCGGAACTGATGCGTCTAGCAGTTCCGGTGAGGACTCCGTCCTTTGCAACGACGCCAAAATCGATACCATCTTTAATTCGGCTGAAGGACACACATACGTCTTTAAAGGAAATAATTATTGGAGATTGAATGATCAGAGTATCGATTCCGGATATCCGAAAATGATCTCGAGCGGTTGGCCAGGTCTTCCAGGAAATATTGACGCAGCTTTTACTTACAAGAATGGTAAATCGTACTTCTTCAAAGGAAGACAATATTGGAGGTATGTCGGCAGGAAGATGGATGGTGATTATCCTAAAGATATATCCGAAGGTTTTACTGGAATTCCTGACGATATTGATGCAGCTATGGTGTGGAGTGGAAACGGCAAAATATACTTCTTCAAAGGTAATTTCGTCGATTTTTTTTTAAAAGGATATTCGTTTTTAATAAGTTTAATTTTTTCCAGGATCGAAATTCTGGAGATTTGATCCAATGCAAAGGCCGCCTGTGAAGAGCACTTACCCGAAACCGATCTCAAATTGGGAAGGCATCCCGGACCAATTAGACGCAGCTTTCCAATACACTAATGGTTACACGTATTTCTACAAGGACGGCGCCTATTACAGATTTAACGACAGAGCTTTCGCTGTTGACAGCGCCAATCCAGCATTCCCTAGGTCGACGGCTAGCTGGTGGTTCGGCTGTCAATCCGCTCCCCGTGGCACGATAGGTAGCTCTCATCCCCGAGGCTGGTTGAAAGAGAACGATGATATAGGCACAGAAACTTTAGATGCAGGTAGGAAATCTTGCAAATATTATTCGTGCATCCTGTTATAAAAATTCTTCAAATATCGCTGCGATATGATTCTATAAAGCATGGTGATAATTTTTTCCGATGAAAAATTGCTAAAAGTAAAGATTCTGAATTCTTTATCTGCTAAGCTTAGATTGTGAATGCGTTCGAATTATCTTCTTATTTTGTAAATAATCAAACAAAATATTAAAAATGATTTTAGTGGAAGAAAACTTTGAAGAACTCTTTATGAGTTCAATTATTATTTGATTTTTTTTGTAATACATAATTTGAAGTAATATTTGTCTATCTCTTTATGACAGAAATTTATTATTTAAAAATGTAGTTAATTAATTAATTTTTTTTTAGTATTAACGATATTTGTGGATGCTTTTGTAACCAAATTATTATAATAAATTTCAACAGGTTAAACAATTTGTCAGCAAATTTTGTGATGTACAACTATATTTTATTCATAAAAAAAACAAATTCAAAATAATCATTTATTTTTTAAAATTCCCCTTAGCTCTAACTTTTGGCTTAAACTTTGTATCATGGCTTGAAACTAATTGGCAAATTTCTCCAAAAGAAAGTGATGAAATTATCCTCCATATCTACTAATTCTATGATCGATTTAATGCCTTATATCATCGGTCTCTTCGAAAAGTATGTATTATTAAGCATGTTTTAGAGTTTTCTTAGAGACACAATGCACATTAAGGCACTTTGGGACGAGTATGCATGTGTGACTAACTCCTTTGGCTGTGGTTGTATACATAAGATTGTATAGAACGCATTATAGATGTGCTTGCTTTGTTTTATTTTGTATATTATGCTTTTTCTGTATGTATATGTAGTGCTATACTGTGTTTGTTGTTGCATTAATAATTCTAAAAGCAACGTAATAAATTGAAATATCACTAAAGTCATGCACTTAAGTAACTAGAATTGTGTAGTATTGAATTGTCATTAATTTCAGGTTTGTTCTTTCCGATAAGAATCTGAAATTAATGCGATGTAGTAGCATGCTTGCACGCAGATTTTATTTTATTTTTATTTTAAAAATGATTTTAATTATTTTTTTTTTAAATTTAGATCCAATTAATTTGAAATTAATCACGCATTAATAAAATAATTAAAATCAAACAGAGGTCATGTTTGCTTTAAGTCGGGAAGTTAATTAATTTAGTTGTTTTGCCACAAAATTAAAAAAAAAGGAAGCGAAACAAGAAGATTGAAAAAAGAAGACAAATATTAATTGACATAAACCCAAATCAGGTTTGATTTTGCTTCTAAATCTTTTACTTTAAGCCTCACGTTGAATTGGACAAGTCATGATAAGGTAGACATTGTATTAATTTGGAATACCTATTTCTGTCTTTCTTTATTCCAGTTCTATAACTAGCCTCCTATGGCCACCACCTCTGTATTAAAATTCTGTGTTCAAACATAAGTCAAATCCTTGCTCCAAAAGAAGCTATACCCCTTCCTATGCTTCCATTCCATCTATGACGTCAGATCTCAGATGACTGTGCCTGTCCATACTGCAGTTTAAGTTCTTGAATCCATTAAATTAGCGTAGTACGTTTATTCCTATGCTTCAAAGTGTGTTCTTGAGATTAGATTAATGGTGGGTTGAACAAGAATTGAGAACCTCTGGGATTAATATTCTCAAGTTTTAAGTATCAATTGATCTCCAAACTTCTGAAGAAGTTTAGGACCTTCTTGGAGGTTATGAGTGTAACGTCAGCCGAGTCTAAATGATGAAGAATTTCTCATTGTAGAAGATTAGCTTTTGGTAAGACTACAGAATTGATCTTGTCCAACGATTTAAAGATAGGATGTACTTCCATTTATTGCTTGTGCAGATGTCCCCCTACTGGTGATCCTTAAAAGTTTCATATTGTGGGGCTTCACTGACTTTTTTGCTCTAACCATTAGTTTCTTCTGGTCCCCAAATTTTACAAATATGATTAGATCATCTGTTTATGCTATTGATTGCCATTTATGCCATTATGATTTGCATTGATTGCAGATGCTTTAATTCACTATCACCACCCATATTTTCTTCAATTTAGTGGTCGCATTCATAACTGCTTTTATAGGATGTACTGTTGGTCTTCTGTTTAAACATCAAAACTGTTTCCTGCTTCTTTCTAGTTCTGTTTCCATTGTCGTCCTAAACAAACGTTTATAATCAACTGGTTTTACTTTCTATAGCAGTATGATCATGGCTTTTTTTTAAATTTTTCTGGAAAATTCAGCTGATGTTTTTTTGAGCTCGTTTTCACAGTAAGACTTATATTCTCGGTTGTTAAATGATCTGATTTCGACGCCTTACTAGTCGTGACTTAACACAACTTCTCCGTTAATCTTGCATCTTCTCCCACAGAATATTTTTTGACAAAACCAATTATTTGTTACGAATTTCTGATCTTAGGTGACTTAACTTGTTGACCTAGAGTTTGCGTATTTCCTTAAGGAACGTAATAGCAACCATTTTTTTACACAATAACAAACTGGAAACTATACTGGTTGTCTGCAAAAACATCCTTCTCCGAAGACTTTAGCATCATCTTTATTTATACGCACTTTATACATAAACCAAAATGCAGAATATTGTTGTAAAATTGAAATCAAATTGATGATAACGTTTGAGTTATAAAATGGCGAATAGAAAATGTGAAACTCCTTAAGAGAAGGGGCAAGAACATTCCAGTTAACGTGATCAAAATTCGAATTATTCGAGTAAGATGTTTAAAGCAAATATGACCGTTTAATTACGCTGAGTTTTTAGTTGCTGAAGTTATTAGCTATTGTTTTTGTGATAGTCATTCGTAGACTACGTTGGCATATTTTTAATGTTGGACACGGCTACCTTCCAGAGTCCAACTACCGACGCAACAGCAGACAATGAGGCCGCGACCATATCCCATTACTCCCATATTAAGTATGTGTCGTTCACGTTTTCATTTTTTTTTCTAGTTATTTCTCTTTAATGAGAGAAGAACAGTTCACAGTTTGGTGCTGTGATCTTCCATAATGTTAGCGCACAGTTTATACGTTTTATTAAGATTGTATTTAATGTTTATAAATTTGAGTTGTATATATTTGTCCACTAATACCACAGATAAAACAGTGAACTGTTTACAGATATTATTTATGTATTTTACTACCCTTCGTATAGTATTGTTTGTTTGTTTTAAATATGTACTTTTGTTTAATGTTGGCAAAAGAATTTAGTCACATTTTTCAGTTTGCTTAAATATGTTCGTAAGAATTGGAACACACTGTATATATAAGTTCACAATTTTTAACAATATTTTTCAATTAAATGCTGAGCATGCATTATAACTTAAAAAATGGTGTCATTATCATTATAATTTTTGCCATTTCATTTATATAAACTATAATTCATATTCATCGATAAAGCTGTAATTACAATTATTTTGTTTCCGATAATAATTGCAATTGCAGCTGTTTATAACAATATCATCCTCAAGATAAAATTAATAAATCTCACTAGCATGTTGTGTTTTGTTATTAATATTTTCACTAGAAATTAACTGTTATGTTACCTATAGGTGATTACTATACAACTCCTCACGATGATTTGCCAAGAGAAGGTAGATCAGGAGCTGATTCAGCCGTCGCATCTCTAGTATTAGTTTCAATGGGAATGATCCTTGCGAGAAGACTACTTACATCTTCATAGCCGATGGATATGAAGCAGAACTGTGTATTATTTTTACTATTTTGAAGAACCTAGGATACTAATCGTATGTCGTTTTATAAATGAATATGCGAGAGTATAATCTGACGGTAACGAACCTAGCATTGTTAAAATGAAGTGTGATTTTGTGTAGCTTTAAATCGCGAGAGAGTGTTAAGAATATATCGTATAAAAATCCACAAAAAAAAA
>SMLS01071484.1:0-23043 GCA_004785975.1 Popillia japonica | reverse complement strand
GAAATCTTCTGAAGAAAAACTTGTCTCTTTCTTGTATGAAGCTATTACTGCAGTAGAGTTGAGATTTTGACACCTCAAATCAATTACAATCTGCATATTTTTTATCTGGTTTGTCGCCACCTGCTGCTGACTTTATGCGCTAATATTTGGCTAATCATGTTGTCAACATTATGGCTACACCAATAAAGTGTAAGTCAGCTTAAATCCTTTGCTCGCTTGTAACTTAGTCTTTAATAAAAAACCTCAAAGGATGCCAAAGACATAATAAACACAAAAAATGCCTATAATAGGCGCTCATGGTCTAGTGTTGGAATCACCCTACTGAATATCTGCTATGATATCTCTGCCGTTCGGTAGTATTCCCGAGGTGTACTGTTTACGACCTTTAACTACTAGAGGGCATGAGGTTTGATACAGCGCATCCAGTGAGGTATTATGGAAGGTAAAAGGCCTGAGTGAGCTACTGCGAAATTAGATCGAGCACGTCAAGCTTCGCTGATGAGTAGAGGTTACAGACGAAATCACCAGATCGGAGGCCAGTGCTTGATCTAGTTTCTTTGTACTCTCGTTGCCAGGGTATTTCCAGCAATATACCATGAGCGCCTATTATAGTCTTTATTAGAACTATGCAGCAATTACATTGAATGCGTTCTTGTAGGTATAGGATTGCACTTGGGCCACCCTCCACCAGTCATACCTTTGGTAGGTGTCGATGACCAATTCAACTGACTCACGAATATGGCGCGAGATTTGAACTAACAACTGTTACCTGTGTGATTTAAACCGCTCACTGTTGTGACTAAATCGCTACCTGTTATAATTGAACTGCTACCTGTTATGATTGAACTGCTACCTGTTATGATTGAACCGCTACCTGTTATAATTGAACCTCTACCTGATATAATTGAACTGGTACCTGTTATGATTGAACTGATAGTAACAGGACGCTGATCAAATACAGCAGATATACCCGTTGAAAAGCGGTTTAAATCACAACAGGTAGCAGCAGTTAAATCACAACAGCTAATTCAAATCTCGCGCCATATTCATGAGTCAGTTAAATTGGTCACCGACACCTACCAAAGGTAGGGAGTGGTGATGAGTGGCCCAACTGCCCCTATACCTACTCGTTCTCTCTCACCAGTCAAAGAAGAAATGTGAACTTGAACTAGGTAATTCAAAAAAAATAGTGAAAGGTCTAATAAAGGCAGCTTTAAAGACGATGTATCCTAGCACAAGTTACCGTAACATACTTCAGCAATTCTTTCCTTTTTCGTCAAATCAGTTATTGTTAGATGAATTATAATTAATGTATTAAGGTTGCAGCCAAGAACCGTATCCAATACTTGCAGATTTCTTATCTTACTTCTTATTTTTATCTCCATGAAGCACGTCAAAATATGTCAGCCATAACCTCAAGTATATTAAATAGCCCGACATACAGCATAGGTTATATCAATAATATATGGTTGTTACAATGACCGCACTTCATAAAGTACCGGCTTATCTTTACAATAAACTTATTACACCTCACTTAAATTAGCGGCATAGAGGTGTTTGATTCCCCCAATCCAAGTTGTAGTGTATTTGAAATCCATCCCACTTTTGTAATTTAAATATCACAGAATGACACACTATCCTGATTTGTTTCTTGCTTTTGTACATTGCACGTATTCAGTAAAAGTCTGAACATATGTTTGTAATTTGCAAAAAAGTTTATGCTGACAGTTGATATAGTCTCCTGTATTATTAGAAACTTGTGCAAAATCGAAATCAGGGCACTCAAGCTTTTTTATACATCACTATATATGCGTATATAGAGGTGTCATTTCGCAATATACTGCTCGATCGTAATGCATTCCGCATATTATACACAACTCTACATCAATCTAGAACAACACTAACACAGTGAAATGGCGCGCACCGAGAAAGGTGACGCCGAGACAAATGATTTGTATACAATATTATACGAATTCGCCTCTATTGCTGCTCATCATCTTCTTTGTTGGGTATCCATTTGAAATATGAGGAACTCAAAAACCGAATTATCCCGGAGATGGAAAAACGTAGAAGAGAGAATATCTAGGACATTCTGTGTGTGAGTGTTATTATTCGAAGTCGTTCGACCTATTCTTCAATGGCATTTCTTTCTTCCGTGAAAATATTCAAGCTTTTGAAATATATTTTTTCTATAGAATTTTTCTCTCCTTTTTTGCGTAAGAGTTACTTTCACGTAATGCCTTGGATACTCTTAAATTCTACCTTTTTGATATAAATATATGTTTTGCTGGGAGGGTAGTATGTATCTTTGGTATTATTTCAGTTACATACATATGTATATGCACTCAGGAAAGGAAACGGGTTAAATTAGTAGAACATATTCATATGAATTGTTGCGATTTCTTACTGATTCTTTGCTTTTATGTTTACATCCATAGTATATCATACAATACGAGCAACAAAGATTGAATCGTGCCAAGTTCATAGATTATGGTGAAGCGAACTATACATAGGCGTAAGTATAATCAACATAACCTATAACATAAATATAAACAGACAAAATGACTAATACACTACTTGACAGCAAATTCAAATGCATTATGGGTAAAGGTCTAATTAGAAGATAGTTTTTTGATAAAATTAGAAACAAATATAGAAGAGGCACGCACCAATCTTTGTTTCTGGCACTGTATAACATTTTAATGCAATTATAATCACAATTTCCAAATTTACCACATGTTTGCTTCATGTGTTTAAATTATTATCATACGTCAAGAAAATTGTGCACAACGTCCAATATAACCCGAATTTTCACTAAACTGCTGCATAAATGTCTAAATTAAGGAATATGTACTGTAATAACAATGTAGCGGGTGCTGTCGAGCGCTTTTATTGGCGGTATAAGCTACAAAGAGGCAAGTAATAAGGGAATGTTTACATTTAGACATAAGAAGCGGGAGTGTTTGTTTTTCATTACAAAATTATTAATATAAGCTGGTACTATAATCACTTCATAATCTGCTCCCATTATAAAATTCATGGAAATGTTCGTTGAATGAACGTTATATCAAATGACGAAACATCCTAATCGTTGTTTACATTATTGTAATAAACTATGCCTCCTTTACCTGTTTACTAAACTAATTGCTAGTTGATTAATAACAGATATGACTGCTTTGAGGAAGGATTGCACGGTAGCAATTAAACACTTTTATTAGGTGTAAATCTAGAAGCATTATCTTTTTTTATAATTTGCCCTCACTTTGCGTAATTTGTTTGTCTTCATCATAATTATATAGAATTAGAACCAAAACTAACATCGAGTGATAACTTCAGTAAGAGGGTTCTCTGTAAAACTGTCGTAATCCAAGGCAAATACAAGGGCGTAGTCCACTCGTATGTCATCGATGTGCTAAAGATACAAAAGGGTTTATTGCGGTTTTTACGGTCGTATACCTTTCCCTCTTTTCTCCTGTTTTACGAGGGATTTTCTCATGTTAGACTATGTATGTACGTAATGACTCGGAGGATCATTTCTGCCTTGTATAATTATGTTTACTATAAAATTAAAGGCAAATTTTGACATATTTATTACTAAAGCCAGATGAATACAGGGTGTCCGCAAAATACAAAACATGCTTTTAAGGGATGATAGCTACAACGATTTAGAACCGAAAACATATAATACAACTTGGGTCTACCTGTAAGCGTAAACGAGAAAAAAAATTATTTCTAAAAAACCTTATTTGGTATGAATCAGTATTCTGCTGTATGTATAGAAGAGTACAATAAAACCAACTTTGGATAATATCTGGCGCGTTACGCCTTTCTGGCACAAAAGAAAGGCGTTTTACAGGATAGTGATATGTCTTTGCCGCTCTGTCAATGGTCGATAAACTTGCCTCTAGTTGCAGATTTTGCTGTAACAATTTCATTTTTATTTGTTTCAGTGTTAACCCTTCTTTTTTTCAGCACGTTTGTTATTTTGTAAGTCCTGTAATTTTTTTCTTACTGTGTTCGGAAGAACATTAAATTGTTATCCTACCTGGCCTGGCGAACTACCATCCTTTATTCTTTCGATTATAAATCACGTATGTACTTACCCTGTTCAAGAGTTTGTTGCCTTCTTTCAGCATTTAATCTTACATACATGTAATATCAAGGTGATATAGTTTTGACAATTAAGGAAATAGTTTTGACAAAAGGGGAAATAATCCGACATACAACACACCCTCTTTAATTAAAATGTGAAATAGTTTTGAGAAATAGTGGATACATTTGATCAAAGAGGAAAACCGAAAGAAAATTACTGTAATAATAACAAAAATCTTTATATAATTTTACTGCGTCGTGCAAAGGTTCATCGTCAAATCTAATTAGTGTGATCAGCTTTAAGAGAAATAGTTGACGCTTAAAAATCAGCCTCATTTCGCTGCTATAATTATAGGCTTGAAACATAAGCTGCCACATATGTAAGTGAACATTACTGTAAACTGGGCATGCGATTGCTATAATTTACAACAGATCTATCACACATCCAGCTCCGTATTTCGGTTGAACAACGTCCGCATTCACGTCGACAATGGACTGTATTCACACGTACGCAATCCACAGACGTATGTACAGGTAATCCTTTCTTATATTCATATATCTGACGTATTATCGTGATTTATGACGTTTTCCATTTTTGTACTCGCCTTTCTTTGTCATCTTTCCGCGCACGGCACGTATACACGTATAATAAATAGCGTATGACATAATATATGATGATATAAATACCTCTTACGAGTATTAGACCTGTCATACACACGTATATATTTCTGGTAGTAGTATTTTCGCCCATGTCTATCTAGTATATTTTCAGGTCGGTCGTGGCTCTGTCGCAAAGGACCGAAAGTGAAAGAGATTCGTAGCTGTCAGATGCTCAAGCTACGTTTGCATGGTCGTTTCAAGTTGCATATTATTGGCATTACGTGTTGTTATCCCATATTGTTTAAAAATATGATCTCATTAATTAATAAATTAACTAGAAATGTATCAGTAATAAAATATGCGATAACGTATCCAAGTTACAAGACCAAATGTTTATGTATTTAATAAGACGTGAGAAGAAAAATAAAAAACAAAATTTAGTTTTGCTAAAGTTGTATTGTTAAATTCGGTTAATTTACAATACTTTCTTCAAAGATTCTTCAATGATTGTCGAGGAAAATCTCCGAAACCAATTTAGTGCCATAATATAAAAATAACACTACACTTCATTTTATAGACAACTATTATAAGATTATAAGAATTCTAATAAGCATTACCGAACACGTTGCAAGAAAGGACATATTACAGTCTTTTACACTGGGCAAAAGATCGATAACGAAATTAAATATTATTTTGTGTATGATATATTTAGTATATGTATTCTTATAACCTTTTATATACTTATCTATACTAATTTCATAATCATAAGAATAATGATCCTCAGATCAATGTATTTTTGTCAAGCTCTAACAATTCTGTTCAAGCACTAAGGAAAACATAACAAAAAAACCTAGTCAAGAGCTTAATTTGATAAAATCCAGGGGTGATTAGGTGATACAATATTTATAAATAATACTTAAATTTTCAATTTCTGTTCTAAAATTGATCGCGTTATTCTCTTCTTTAATGTATATCATTTCCTATGCTAATATTAATCTCTTTTTATAACTATCTTCTTTTTTTTAAATGTTAACATTTTCAAAATCACAGTTATGTCGTAATTCTTTAGAATGCTTAGACAAAGCAGTTTCCGCGGCTATGCGTTAAGTGTATTGATGATTATATAGTCGTTTTTTAAAGTATTGTCTAGTTTTACCTACGCAACATTTATCACAGTCTTTGCATTCTATTTATACATTACTTTGATTATCTTTTTAAATTTTAGTTTTTAAATTTGTAAATAACTCTGTTATTGTTTGGTGTAAATGTAATGTTTATATCTGATTTTTTAAATTCATGTTTAAGTCGTCGATGTCCGGAATTGTGTGGTATATTTTACAAATTTGTTTTGTGCCTGTGTTGTATATTTTATGTATTCGTTTTTTTATTATTTTTATTGTTTATTATTATTTACCAACTAGGAAGAACAGACGCAGCTGATAGTTGGCTAATTGGTTCTAATAAACTTGATTTACTGTATACTTGTCACTGCAAAGCTGTACGAATGAACCCATAAACCTATTATTATTATTATTA
Source organism: Popillia japonica (assembly GCA_004785975.1). Taxonomy (NCBI): domain Eukaryota; kingdom Metazoa; phylum Arthropoda; class Insecta; order Coleoptera; family Scarabaeidae; genus Popillia; species Popillia japonica. The sequence continues at coordinate 16,815 of SMLS01071484.1, read as the reverse complement.
TTATTATTATTATTATTATTATTATTATTATTATTATTATTATTTTTAATTTGTTATAAAATTCTTTTGGATAACTATTTTTGTTTAAAATTGATATAAACTTTGCGTAAATTCTCTTTCCTAAAATCAGGATGTGCTAATTTAATAGCCGGGTCAACTAACTATTAATTACGCTTTTTTAAATTTACTGGAGTGTTTGGGGGAAGCTTAAGTGTCTGTTGCTACTAGTGCCTTTTATTTTAAAAATGTCATAAATTGTCCACGATATAGTAATATATGATTTTTTTTTCTTTCAATAATTTTGTTGATAGGCATGGCTGCCTAGTTGTTTACTAATTAAATGTCAATTTTATTTCACTGAAGTTGTAACGAAAACCTAATAAATTGTAAAGGTTCTGGAATAAATGTGATCTTTAATCGAATTATAGTGTTTTAATAGACCTACAAGTGGAAAAAAATATCGGAAAAATAAGATAAGTAAGATATATCAAAAAACACTTTAGATGTTGTTGTTGTTGTTACACTTCATGCATCTAGTGGTAGTCCTCTCATGACAGCAGCCATATGGAGTTTGTTTATTCTGAGGTATTATGAAATGGCCCACACGGTCAAAACGAATGTTGATGCCTTCATTACGTGACATGTGTCCCCTGGAAGTAGTGTGCCTAGCATTTTGCACAAATAGAATGGTGGCAATCCTTCTAAATTTTAACTGATCTAGGTCTCCACCACATTACCAACGTATCTGCCAAGCATTATGTACTGCCATGCCAATGCATATGTGTTACGAGTGCCTCTGACAGATACACACCACCGATATTCGAGTTATATAAATTGATCAAGTGAAAACTCGTCGCAAACAATTGGCGCTCCTCATGATGTAAATTAATGTTTACTGGGGCTTGAAGTTGTGTACGAGGTAAATTCTTTAGGTTGACGAAACTATCCGCGCCAGAATCTTCATCAGTTTAATTTCCACAAGCCTTCTCTCGTGGAAAAATGGTTAACGAATCGATGTTTTCAACTAGATCCTCAGCATCAAACAGTGCCAAAGCCTCATTCAGACAAACAGCTTTGAAATAAAAAGCTTATACTTGTGTGTACATACGTAAATTACTTATCTTGCAAAGAGTATGCCCTATTCCGCCATAATTACAATTTGATAATATTGAAATATGTAATAATAATTAACACCACTAACTTACAATAGCAAATTTGTGCACCCATTCTGCTTCTTATTGAATGAACGCGGCACAAAACTCCATCGCACGCGAGAATAGACAGGTTTGAACAAGTTACCAACCGTACTATCTGTAGTACAGTAAGCATATCTGGGTTTTAAGGACTGTCAAAACTTTCATTTTGATGTCTCGTCAAAACTTTTTCAATCGATTTTGCTCGCCGGAAGAATCAAGTTTCGAACCACCACAACCCATCAGGAAGAGGTAGTAATCATGGTAGCAAGTAAAAGTATCCGTTTCTCTATCAGAAATATATGAAAACCATAGCAAACTATATGCTAAAAATTGGTGTTGCTCTATTGATTGTATGATAAAAGGATACAATAATCACAAGCTAATACCTAATATCTTGTAATTCAATTGTAAGGAATGAACGCCAGATTGTGAAAACCAATTGTCCGCGCATGTGCTTCTGCAATTATTAAGCTGTGGCATTATTTTAGTACGCATAATTTTCACAAAAACATGCTGTGCTCACCGTACACTTCAGTAAAGGTGCATCTTTTATTTGGATTTAATTTGATATAAACTATGCAGTAGGCCATAAGTGCTCCTTTAAGCCGAAACCGCAGCCATTCTCGCATATGGTCTCCAAAATGTTTTAGAAATAAAATATATTTAAAGATTTCTCTAATCCGTTTTCTGAAAGTCTCCAAATACCGTAGGTACTTAGTTTCTTTGATAGTCATAAGAAGTGACTTGCAAACTTCCTTTCAAGCGCGTTTAGATCGATGCGGTAATATTCCAAGACGAAGAACTAAGTCTGGTTGATACAGCATTTAAGACGAGCTAAACACCGATAAGTCTATACCGTGCGTCCGTCTGCAGGAGTACCAACCAGAAACACGCCAGTTGAACAATTAGTTAATTGAGCATTCGGGCGAGATACATTCAGTGAGGTCTGCTTCTTGAACACCTACAATGATTAATGTTTCCCTTAAATCTTTTCTTTTCTGATGGAATGAGAAATTAAAACAAACTTCACAACATTTACCGGAAAGTCCACCTTTATAAGGACTAAAAGCTTGAAGCCGTCAAAGAAAAACATGATCATATATAATAACAGCCACATTACAAAACTGCTAGGACAAATGTGTAGTTATGTGGCGAAATGATAACTTGGTTTGAATTGCGGCCAATACATTTTGCAGAGATAAGAATGTTTTATGCAACACTTGCACACTTTTATTTCTGGGATTTTCTTGGGGGAAGTTTTGGAATGGCCGTGGCAAACAGAAGCAATTAATGAGAAAGTTACACCGATTATATATTAATTTATAGTCGAATACGTTGTATTTTCGCAGAATTTCCCTTAGTTAAATTTACGCAAATACAGGCTAAATACCGACATGATTACAGTAATTGTCGGTCGATGTCAAATTGACTAAAGCAGCGTGCAAAGACGACTGCATGAAGCTATAGCTTTTACAATCGATTACCTCGATTCCATAGTCACACAATCTAGATAAACTCATGTAAACGCGGCTTGAGTTGGATGACGCCCGGGGTCACGTTTCTCATTCTCTAGTTGAGGAGCCGTTTGTTTATAAAACTGCCTCGCGTGTATTGGAAACGAATTTCTCCATTGCCTCCATTCGGTGTTATGCTTTCAGCGTGGAATAAGGAAAAATACGTCGAGGAAATGCCGTACGCCTTGGAGAATAGGAGCTGATAAATATTTAACAACGTTTCTCCGCCGTTTTACTCACATTTTTTATATGAGGAATCCGGAGAAATACGGGAAGAAACCTGTTCGTGACCGGTTACCGTTTATAACGCGATATTTTCTTGTTTATCTTTTGTCAATCCCACTATCAAAAAAATGTCATATTATTATGTAAGCATTTTGTCACTGACAAAGGATACTATATGTATGCAAAGCTAGAGTAAGATGAAAGAGAGAAAATCTTTTTGGAATTAATATACGGGTAATTACGTAAGACAAAAAATGCAAAAAGAAATGAAAGACAGAAGATCGACAGGCAAAGTTTCGCTAATGATTTGGCCTCCTCAAAGTTTTACCACATCCCCTATTGACTTGTTAAGGGACGAACAGGACAAAAGAAACAAAAGCAGGACAGTGTTTACCAGCTTTGGAAATGCTTGTAGGAAGCTCGGCAAGAACTGGGCCTCAATTGCCTAAAAAAATGAGTAAGCAGAATGCCCAAAATTTTCGAAATCGTAAAACAAATACATACCACAAAATTTATCAAAAGTTTATAAATAATTTTTTTTTAAGTCATAGATTTTATGTTTTATTGATAAATTCAAACAGATATTTTTATTAGTTCGTTGGAAATGTCACAAGACGCTCCCTCTTTACATAAAAAAGTACGAAATGTAAATAAGTTGTTTGAATTTTTCTTCCCCTCAGAAAATTATTCAAGCTTAATCATGAATCTTTAAAAGGCATACTTTTTAATTCCGATTTACGTGAAAGCAATAAAAATTCTGTTGGATTAAGAATTCCGACAAGACGAGAGGCCTACTGCATCCCAACGACGAAGAGCTCTCCGAAAAGTAACCTCATACATATTCATGGCCGATCATTCTGATTAGATAAGTAGAAAGAGGAGTTTCTCCTTTTTTATTGGTGCCGGCTCGTACTAATTTAGTTATTAATTCGATTAATGCAGGCTACCGAAATGTTAAAAGTTATACGCGACGCATCAATTAAGCCGTCGTAAAATAAGTGACACAGTTTTTCCTCCGTTGACGATTTCGATGTTGTCGCTTTAATCGAGTGCAACGATTTAGTCATTATGCCCGCGGTAATAAACTCTGGAATTAATTTAAGATAATCATCCATTAAGGTTTAGAGATTTGTGAAGAGTGCATTAATGTCTAGGATGTAGTTTTATAATAAGATAAAAATTTAACTGCGTTAGTGTAGGAATCTTTAATCAAAAATAAGGAGAGACTGCTTTACACCATTAAACAGTTCATCGCAAAATTGACAGTATTCCTACATATCAATTAATCAATCTGTAACTATAAGATTTGTACCAATACAGTTGGCAACTAACTGTGTAACTGTGGTAAACAGAAGCGAATCAATTAGCATAAATGCGTTAACTTACTCATCGTTTACACGGCGATGAAAAAGCTTTTAATTTATCTCTGAGAGTGTTTTATATACGTGCACCATATTTTAGAGGGTCACGGTTGATAATAGATACATTCTTTGTTAAAAATGGTGACGTAGCGGTGTATGTCTCGTCACGACTTATATTTAGATCTCATCGGGTTCTTTATGGCTTTCTTGAGAAGCGGTGGGTATTTTTAGGGATGATTTTAACACATTTGCGCCACATTTCACCCAGTACGTGTTTTCGGTTTCATCACGTTTTTCGTTTCCTCTTATTTTAAATTAGCGAAATCTGCTTAAGTTGAAAAAATATCAGCAACAAAATTTAATATTTACTTCTTATTGATTCTCCTTAATTAGTGGCAATATGTTAATGTTAAGTTAGCTTTATTCATTTATTTGATTTGATATTTGAATTTTTGATTTATATTTACTGAACTAAAGTTACAAACATTTTGTTAAATCTGTTATTTATTTTTATTTTATTTATATTGGGACAAAAAAACATTATTATTAAATATAATTACATATATCCAAACATAACTTACATAACTGTATGCATAACAACTTAAATGTACTGATATTAGAAAATGATTTTGTTAAGCGAAATATGAACCCCATTTTTTTAAACCTTCCTGACAATGGCAACAGTATGTTTATTAAATAATAGGTTGGAATCAAACATAATCCCAAGATCCTTTATTTGAGAGACAGATGATAAAAAGTGAGCGCCCAAGTAATAAAGGTGAGTATAAATCGTTCTATTACAGGTAAAACTAATCACTTTACACTTGTTGTAGTTTAAAAATAATTTGTTGAACACAGTATTCATGAAACCTAGTAGGATCTTGTTGTAAATAAAATTGATCAGTAATGGAGTTTACTTTTGTGTATATTTCAGCGTACAATAAAAAGTTAGAGTAATGAAAGTAAGTGTTGATGTCATTTACCTACATAAATTATAAATAGCAAAGCGCCGAGATGAGAACCCTGCGGCACACCTGACGTTGCATCGGCGAAACGTGAAATGTAACCACTTAATTTAACTGCGTAATTACGATTCGAGATACATATGTACATTACTGTGCCAAAGAAACCAGCACTTTATCAAACTCATGATATTTTACTAACGCATAATTATTCAAAATGTGGAATATAATTTTGTGGTTTAAGAAAATCGAAATTTTACACATTCAGTTCATAGTTTATCATCATACGAAAAGGTTTGGTATATTTAAAAGAATAAATTTGCATTTCTGTTTCGTGTGTCTCTGTTCCTGTTCATTCTATTGAAAGTGTCCAGTTTGTAATCGTGATAGAATTTTAAAAGTCACAAGATGCCACGAATATCTATTGTCAACAGACATAAAACTGTTGCGTTACATGAGTAGTAGCTTATCCCTTTTCCTCCTCAAGGAGTATGGGTCATCCGAGGATGTTATTGACAATTGAAGAGAAGGTTAGGTCGTCAACCTAACACTCCACATTTCTATACTTTTTTTTCACATATTGCTTCCACTAATTCGTTCCAATCCTTTTTATTTTGCGCTAGTACCTTCAGTTCGTTCCAGGTTTTGTTTACTCGGTCGTGTTGTGTCTTATCCATCTCCATTTCCAACGGTTAATTGTCACTTCGATTGACTCTTGTTGGCTAATACTCAACAGCTCGCGTTAGAAATTAGTTGGGCCAGTAGATTCCCATAATTCTTCTTAGACATCTATTAATGAAAACTTGTAGTTTTTGTACGTCTCCCTTGTTTAAAACCCATGATTCACATCCATAAAGCAGTACACTTTTGACATTTGTACTAAATAATCTCAATTTAGTTTTTGTTGACGTGACTTTCGATTACCACAATTTCCTCAGCATGTTGTACGCCGATTGTGCCTTGCTTATTTTGGTTTGTATATCTTTCTGACTACTGCCTTTCTCTTCCATGACGCTTCCCAGATATGTGAAATCATTTACTTTCCCAATGTGGGTATCACTTATTATTACATCGGTTTAGTAGTTGTTATTAATGGTCATAATTTTAGTTTTGTCTGGGTTGATTGTTAAAGCAATTTCTTTAGACTTTTCTGTCAGCGCGTTCATTTTTTCCTGCATGTGATTTAGCTTCTCCGTTATTAGACATATGTTATCCGCAAATTCAAGGTCTTCTAGATATTGCGTTACATGAAGAAGGTTTTAATCAAGTCCAAATTACAAAACGTGGTAAGTGTTCACAGTACAGTGTACAAAGTATTATTAGAAAATTCAAGGAAACTGGGCAAGTAGGCGATAAACCGATGTCAGGACGGCCTAAAATGCTTAGTGGAACCAATAAACGTTTTTTAAAAATGAATCCTTACGATATCGTAAGAAAATAAGCAGACAATTAGCACAGGATCTGGCAGAAATGACGGGCACATCCGTGCATGCTTTAACTGTGAAAAGATAGTTAAAGAGATTCGATTTACGAGGATGCGTGGTAATAAAGAAACTTTATTGAGAAAAGATAATAAAGCAAAAGGATTAAAATACGCTTTAGAACATAAATCCTGGGGAAACAATGAGTGGCGTAACGTCTTATGGACCGACGAATCTATGTTTCAACTGTTTGACACAAATAAACGTCAATATGTAATGAAGGCCAGGAGAATCTCTTGTAGAACCATGTCTACAGGTAACTGTAAAACATGGGGGTAGCAATGTATTGGTTTGCGGATGTATTTCTGCAAATGGCGTTGGCGATCTCATAAAAATAGATGGCAGATTAACTGCAGAAGCATACAAAAACATATTAGAAGACCATGCTATCGCTTCAAGACTACACCTTACCTATAAGGGAAATTTTATTTTACAACAGAACAATGATCTCAAACATGTTTCCAAATTAATTAAAAATTACTTGGCCCAACAACAAAGCAATGAGGTATTAAGAACAATGGTTTGGCTACCACAAATTCGGGACCTGAACATTATAGAGCATGTTTAGGATTATCTCAATCAAAAGAGATATGAAAACTCACCCAACAATGTGAAGGACCTGTGGACAGTCTTACAAGACGAATGGACCAAAATACCCGATGAATTTATTCAGAAATTCAATGATAGCGCACAGAACAGGATCCACGAAGTTATTAAATTTAAAGGTGCCCCCACAAAATACTAACATTCGCATTTGAAACATTAAAAATACTCATGTATTGTTATAAATGTATAAGTAGTAATCGTACTAGATACATAATATAAAATTTTATTGTCATTATAGGTCATTTATTTATAGTACCTCGCATTGTTCTAGAATATTTATAGGTGCAGGTTTCTTTTGCACAGTAGTATACATGATTCTATCCAGCGAATTAGGTCTCGATGTATAACAATTGAAACCAGTTTGGGCATTAAAATATTGTGATCAATTTTATCGAAAGTTTACGACTTAAATATTGGCATAAAAATGATCTCCAAAAAGTTGGGATTTTTTTGTTGGGAAAGTTATTGCGAGGGGGGTGGCAAACTGTTCAGCACAATTCCCCAAGAACAACGCAGGAATATAGAGCCAGCACTTTATGTACGTCTAGTTGTTTAAGTTTTTCAAGTACATACCTGGTTTCTGTAAATTGTGTAGGAGGCAGGTTCGTATGTTTTGAAATCATTGTCGTGTGATGGTAGATTACCCTTTATAAAGTGTGAACTAAAGTATTCGCCAAACTAGTTGCAAGTTCAGTAACTTCTGCATCGCCATAACGCATAACATGGCGAGTCGCACGATTGCTCTTTCTGCTACGTGCATATGACCATAGAATTTTAGGATCACATATTGGTTTGAATGTATTTATTATAATCATTCGAAATAAGAAGTTTAGACCGCCCTCGCAACAAACTAAATGTGAAATAGTCTAGTTTATTTTTGTATATTATCCATCTTTTATGAAATTTTACCTTGACAGTCGATAATAAAAACCAGCGAGGAAAACGATTTTTTTGAATTAACTCTATGGGGGGCATGTCTATTAATAATGTTACATAGTATTGACTAAAAATAATCTACCGATTTATCAACATCATCTATGGGATTTAGATCATCAAGCCATCCAACAGATGCAAGTTCCTCGTTGATTGAAATGAAATTACCTTTACGAAATAATCTTGTAGGTGCATTTTATAACTAAGACATCTGCCATTAGAATTCATTTTCGTAATATCGAATGCTGGGTGGTTGTTATGTATTTTGATAAGAGGAGAATTACAGAGGGTCGATGACTCGATTATGTAGATATTGGCTAAAACTAATTCAAGTAAGCGTCCACAGTTAATAAAGTTGTTGAGTTTTAGTTCGAAGGCCCCGATTAACTTTTAATCTACTAAATATCTTGTACAGTTCAAATGCTTAAGATTTTACTTATGTAGATATATAAAGAAATACTTCCCATGCAACAAGCCAGCCAACAATTTTTTATCAACTCGCCACTTGGCGAAGATACGATGGTGAAATAATGCAACACCATCCGAAACACAATTGTCCCTAACGCAAATCAGTGCAAATTACACGAACCTGATGAGGAATCGCCATGATTAAGACACACGTATTAATTAAGACATTTGTATTCCGCCGGTAAATAAGTTTACACGGGGCACAATTAATTATGCGGAATGAGAGATGCGAAATGCATAAAGTACATAAGATTACAATGCCAGGGCGGAATAATTACAGCGCTGTGGCGGCTTCGTTATGTGGCTCGCTCGTCTCCTGACTGCAGGCACCTTAATTCTACCAAGGAAGACATTATAAACTGATACAATGAGAAGAAACGAGACACGGAGGTAATATAGCGGGCCTATTGTTTCCAGGGCCACCGCTGGCAATAATTTTAGGGTATACACTACTATTCATAAATATTTTACCACATGCATATATCTCTATACGTGCACTGGAGGTTACTTATTCTAATTTATAGGGCGCAAGCTTAAAGATTCATGTGCAAAGTCATAAACTACTCTGGTTATATCTAAAACCAAGCAGATGTGTGGAAAATGTAGTTACGAAGCTGTATATATGTATACTTGTGATACTGAAGTTTAAGCAGGCTCATTAATGAGTTGGATTATTTATTCAAACCGTTAACTTTTGCTTAATATTTATCAATATCAAGTTACCGTTATTGCCAACCTGTTTTTTGTTCCTCAAATGAATAATTGCACGTTCTACCATTTTATTACGGGCAATCACTGTAGGCAGTAATCGTGTAACATTTGTTTTATTACAGTACCTTTTGTGACAATTGAATATTAACATGCAACATGTTAGATTAAATTTAAATGTAATTGTGACATATTGGTCTATTGTGCCCTCTTATAGACGCTGTAAGAAGCTAGAATTTTCCTGCATTTTTAGCTCCCCATACAGCCTGAAACCTGTAATAAACCGCAATAGCTGTGATGGTTTCAGAGAAGGTATTTCTCTTTCACGTATGACGTCTCTGCCGAGTGGTTCGTACGGATTTCAGGTGTTTCAGACTTCCATATTACGTTCCGCAGAACTTGAAGCCACTATTCTGTTTCAGAGCTATCTTTGCCATGTGTTTCTCAAGGTAACAATACAACATGGTCTTTGCTCTTGGCTTGTAGCTTCAGTTTAATGTAATATAACTAACCAAGTTAGTTTAATTTTCAAATGTTAGATATATTTCTCTATTTGAAAATTTTATAGTATTTTAAGTTTTTCTTCAAGTATGAATCCTTTGAAGCATATTGAATGACCTTCCACCCCAGTATGATGCCTGGACCGCCACAGCAGCGACCAACCTAAATCGTCAAACATAGAAACTTGAATTTAGAGGAACTGTCAATTTTGTATTGTAGACCACAATTCAAAAGAGAGTCTCCGAAATTCCGTCCTTAAAGATGTGCATATGTTTGTATTAGAAACAATAGTTTTTAGGGCAACACTTGGTATTGCCACCCTTCTTAAGTTTGTATAGGAAATGATAGTTTTTACGGTGCGGACCATTAGATAGTTTGTAGACTTATACATGAACAATAGATGTGATAACTTTGAACTTAGATTAATAAAAAAAACTGTTCTAATCTTATAGTTTACGCGAGCAAAGGTCCACGCAGAAACGCTACTTTATAATACAGACTGTATTAATGCGCCGGGATTCTCAAAACTAGAGTGTATGTGAAAGAGGCGCTACATAACAGTTATAGTCTGTTTACGATAACAGACGAGGAACGCCATAACCTGTAAAATCAGAAATAGCTACAGTTCGTGGAATGGATCTTTAGACTAAAATAATCTCGTTCAGATGTTGACTAAGGCAGTAGTGTACACACTATTTTCCCACCAGACATACGTTTATTTTGTACTTAAATATTTGACATTGAAATTAAATAAGGATAGCAAGATTAGTCGGAGATCTCGGCTCATATCATCAAACGATGATGTGCGTCATACCAAAACATAACTGTACTGTAGGGATTTTTTCTACGCAAAGGTGCCTGTCCTATACGATGTTGCAATCTCGTGACCATGAACTTAACCGTTAATGTGCCTCTCCTATTATGATAAACAGACTATAGTATGCTTGTAAACAATATAAGTAGTTAGTACGGTTTTTTGCTTCATACTGGTACATTGTACCCCAGATTTCAAAGCTTTAGAGTAAATAAAAAAAAGAACGTTTTAATTTTCTCTTACACTAGAGGTTCTGCATATTCACCAATAACGATATGTCTATAAGACATAGTGCTTGCTTATTACAGCCAGACAAACGTGAGCGGAATAACATTAATTGTAATCGATACCTGTTTTGTACCATAGCAGAGCGTTGAGATATGAATAAAGGCTCCGAAAATAAAAGGTGTCAAAAGAAAAATAATAAGGTGTCGGGCAAAAAAAACAACAGCGAGACACCGGAGCGCGTTATTCAGACCATTTATAATTGCAGGGTGTGGAAGTCGTCGAATATTAATATCCAAGGAAAGGTGATAATATATTCACGATATTTCGCGGGCGCAAAACTACGATTAGTCGAGCGTGTCAGCCGTAATGACATATCACGATAACAGCTTAAACGCATTCGTTTTCTCGTCGTATTGCATTTACGTTCCCGAGCAGTTTTAACGAGCACGAAGATGCAGAAACTTGTCATTATTATTGTTGTCAAGTTCTAATTCTTTATTTTGGTGATGCATTATTTAAATTGAGTAGGTATGCGTAATGTGTATATGATTGAATATGCGATTCGAATATAATCATTACCTCTGACAATAACAAAAATAGTGGAGATCAAATTAATTTAAAAACAATTTATGAATCATGCTAAATAAATTGTATTCTTAACTCTTTTTCGGCAAAAAAAGTATAGAAATTGGGTGAAAATCTGTTCTAAAAAATATCTGTTAAGAAAACAATTTCTTCGATACTTAGGTATTCATTTAGTGGTTTCGAAACGGTTACCATTCCATCGTCTATCAACCATTTACAGTTTCCTTCAGATGTTTCCGTAGAATGACTATACCATTAGATCATTAAGCTAGCGTAAATACTGATTTAAGAAGAACGTAATAGACGTCAGAAACTTGTTTTCCCGTTGTCTACAGATACTCAAACTTCGTTTCATGTCATGTTTATGTTCCTAGCAATAAACTAGAACATACCTATGTATGTATGTATATATCTACCTCGTTGTACATACACGATTACTTCTTTTATTGTGAGGGAATTGTTCTCCGTAAAGGAACACGACCGTGGTCTTAGGATACACAACAAAAAAGCACGAAACAAGCTCGAATTCTTTTTAGATTATAAATTCCAGACTTGCTGACTTTCCTTACAAGCGAGAAACGCGTTCGGAAGTGTCACGAGCAATTGTCTCACTAACAAGGGTTAGTACAGAGGTTGACGCGAGCAATTGTCCCCGGACCGGAATGTTGAATATGTAACGCTGTTTGCGCGATACAGAAATGTTTTGACACTTTTGTAACAACCCCTATTAGTCAACATTTCGAATGAACGCAGGCAATATTTTAATTTATTACGGATGTTATTTAGTGTTTTGTGAGGTTAGGAATAAATTTTACTTGAACTAAATTACTTTTATCCCGTGGCCATTTTCTAATATGTTGCGTGTTTGCAAAAAATTATCTTGAAAGCGGTAAATATTGATTATCTGAGTTAAGTTTTGTTGGAACCTCATATTGTAAATAAAATACAAAATTTCGACGATCGATTCACCAGAAGAAAGACTTGCAGTATGTTTAAGGTAAGAAATTATTATTAGATTATTTATTGCTATTGAAAAATTCTTCTGTATTGCTGTTGCGAATATACTGAAACCCATCATATTGCACTTCTTGACATTGTGGCTGATAAGAATATGAGTTGTCAGTAAGAGTGCTTGATACAAGTTGATTGATGTGCGCAAGATTTCTAGCTTATGTACAATATTGTTAATTCTTATTTTAGCTTCAATTTGTAATCGTTGAGCGAATGTTTTAACAGTCTCCTGAAAGTATTTTGTTAAATGATCACATCTCAATGTGGTGCCTTTTTAAAGTTCAAATATTCCATTAAAGCTGACTGTGATGTAATTTCACGACAACGTTTTTTTACTTCTCAGATGAATTTGAGGGGGATGAAGATAGTACTGGTGATGATAAAGTCTCTGTAGATGCTTCGTCATCTATGCTGTAAAACTATCTAGTATGTACAATTTACTGCAATAAACTTACCGTTTAAGTTCAGTTTTGATCCTATTTCTTCCCAAATGTTTAGACGTCGTATTTGATTGTATTAGTTCGAACTACTTTGATCATACAGTTCTTTATAATCTTGAACCAGAATTATGAATTTCTCCTCCATAATTTTATTTGAATTAAAACATCGAAAAAAATTAAACGCACTGGTGTTGAAGAATTATTACTGTATAACGTGGTCGAAACACTCCGAACAAGAGCGAGTATAAACGAAATTGAAAATCATTATGCTGAAGGTATAAACGCACACCTCATCGGTCGGTATCGTTGAGAAATTTTGCCGAAGAATGCTATGCGCAGCAATCCCACCCAAATTTCCGAAGGTTACTGAATGCTATTCGATTCCGACCGATGTAGTGTGCGTCTATTATATTAAAACTGTGAACTTAATTTATCAGAATTTTCCGTACGATACGATCCGATACTATATAGCCGATCCTCATGTGCTTCAACCTTTAAGGCTGTCTTTTTGGAAATTTAAATTTTCAATTTTCATTGCAACAAAGTTTATTAAAATTTGTAGATAATTGTTACTCGAAAAATATCGTATACGTATGGGATGATATGAAGACCAATAATTCATGTTATCTCTTATCTCGCTGCAGTTACATTCATGCCATTCGTGTTTATACCATTATTCACATTACGAGTAGATTCTTACTTCGATAAGCTTCTAGAATTTATCTCCCGCGCTATATTATGTTCAGTTCCAGCACGAATATAATAGAATATCTACTTATAAATGAATTCCCACTGTGTGCCAGGTACTCACTGACACAATTTACGGCTCCAATTATCTTCGTATAATTAAAATCAAGTGGTCTGTGTAGTCGATGTCTTCATTTCCACTCGAGACCTTTATGTAGAGTCAAGTCGAGTCGTCTTTTGAAATCTAAGCCGAGAGCGCCGAACCAGGGCTTTCCTCGAATGTCGAGTAGAGAGCGCCTTGGCAGAAACAAGGCAATCCTCTCTCTATACAGGAGCGCCAGGGCGATTGTTTATTTCTCGTTGTTTAATTTAGTGGATATCTGGCTCGTCTTTCTATCTCTCTTTCACATTCTCGAATAACACACCAGATAAGTGAACGTAAAACAGCGAAGGGGTAGGTTCGACTGTGCTGCCCTCCTCTCTTAGATAAAGTAATTACAATTAACGAAGAGGAGCGCCCTTGTCCCCCTTTATAGAACCCCGAACACCCACCTCCCACGCCGAAACGCTGACTGATACTTGGAACACTAATGACGGGGAAGTAATTTGGCTTCGAGATTAATATGAACTGAAAAACTTTTCAATTTGCGTTAATGAGTTGAAACGGCGCGCCAATGATACTAAATTAAGGCCTCCTTCTTCTTCACGAAGTCCTCTTTTTCCCCCGTTTTCAACAAGGCGATGCAGTGTTCGAGGTTTCGAAACCGGCGTCAACGTAACATTTCCATTTTGATTTAACGAAAATGTCAAAAATCGGTTGCCGCTACGCTTCACCTCGAGGGAACGTCTCACAGCTGCAATTTCACAGGAAGCAATTAGAAGTTACTGGTTTGGTAATGTATTGAATCGTTAGTTATTACTGGCGCACATGATTGGCTTTGTTTAATTAAAACAAAATAAAATCACTAAAGCATTTTTTTTTTATTAGAACTATTAGGTGGAAATATGTAAAAGATAAAAGTATCTGTGGAAACTATTTCATAATCGTTAAATTCTTTTATTCAAACAATTCTCAACTGCAACTAACATTAACTTTGATTCCTGGAAGTGCATAGTAGATTGTTTCGTTGTTCTACATACGTCTTACTAGGTCGTTGAATTTTTCAGTAATTCTGCTTGAAGTCCACGGTTGTGTTTCACCTAAAATGTATTTGTTGTTGCTGGCATCCTATTTTATTGATAAATGTAGGTATTATTGCTTCTTCTATTGCACTTCATTGCAGACATTCAATAAATTATAAGCTACGGGATTGTTGGTAGTCCTGCAAAAACTGTTTCAGTTGAGTTCATTATGCCAGAATTATAATGCAGTAGCACTCTATTACTGTATGCATACGATCAAATTGCTTAAGTTCACATATAAATTGGATTTATAGGTAATACATCAAAATTAAGGGCACTTGCTATTAACATTTATGTTTGTCCGCCTTAAACAGAATTTATTACAACATAAACCACAGCATAATTTATGTTTGCTAGTGTACTAGAGCATAACGTTACACGTAAGGTTTGTTAGCTATAAATAGCAGTTCATAAAAGAAAAATGCTGCAATTTTGAATTATATACCCGAAACCCCCGAATCATTTCATTCACACTTTATAGTATATATGCAAGTTGCAGCTATGTCTATGTCAATTTTCTAGGATGTAAGTACTTAGATATTTCATTCCGGCTGTACTATGAAACCAAACATATCACTCCTTTCTTTGTTACAACTTTGGAGATTATCACAGTGCAAATTTTAGTTTCTAATTAGGATTTTATTTAAACTATGATGAACTTTACGGTTGAACAAGCTAAAATTCGAAGCAAATCATTTTTTGTGCAAAATAATGCAGCTATTTTCGTTGTAATACGACAGTTTCTGAAGAATTAAATTGAACGACAATGTAACCTGAAAACATACAGTTTTCCATTTTCTTTAGCATTCTTGCTAATAGTTGCATATTGTTTCAATTAAATGCAAGAAAACATGTATACAGACGACTGCAGAACTGCATCAATACTTCGAAAAACGAAAATTTGTATTAAAATGGTTATGCATTATTGCAGTGTTATGTGATGGAGCTCCATTGTGTAAAAATCACATTCTTTGACGTACGTTCGGAGGTACATTTTCCAAATATAGTTGTAAATTGTTCTGAAGAAAGTACAAATAAACTAGACTAAATCGTCCATCAAAGAAGCCTAGTTTAGGCTATGTTTTGTGTGATATGCGGATTATCGGTGGAATAATAATGAAAGTTGTGTTTATTCACGCTTCCATTTTTATGAAATGTTGCTTCATCGCAAGACGTTCAGCGAAATCTATCCTATCATAGATTTGTTGTTGAGCCCATTCGCAAAATGCAACAGTACGGGGAAAATCTTCGTTCAACAACTGTTGGTGTAACTGAATGTGGTATGGCCGGCCAAGGCCACTACATATTGTCCAGTTTCTACATGTTACTACTACCTGCTAAAAAACAAAATATTTAACCCCGGTTTATGCGATAATAACGCAATTTTTCATATTAAATTTGAAATATCTTCTAAATCCAACGTGTTAGGTATAGGGATGGTTCATAAAAACGAAAGAGCCGATAAATATCTATCGAAACGTCATAAAAACATAGGGTGTGTCATTTAAATTTAATGAAAAAAATAGGGACCCCAGTTTTGACTCACCTTGTATACAAGAATTTCTCAATTCTCGAACTAACAAGAATGCGTAGGTAAACCATGTACCTAATGGAGCGAAAAAGGTCGCATATATTTTTATTTAAAAAACATAAGTAAGGTATGGTATGCCGTTATAAAACATCCTGTATATGTGCAACTAAGTTTAAGATATGAAACTTAAGAATACCAACACTTGTTCTCGATATTTTTTAATAACTTTTATAATGGATATATCGAGCTTCCACGCACTAATGCGCCACTCTGTATATGGTAATTATTGAAAATAAGTAATATGATATGTCTACAAGTTTAATGGGACTAACGGGTATTTATTTAATAATAAACAACCAATTCACGTCATTAATTTTATTCC
>ML219131.1:192-61085 GCA_004785975.1 Popillia japonica | reverse complement strand
AAGATATAATAGGAGACATAAAGACACAAAGAAGATGGTGGTACAGACATTTGGAAAGGATCCAAGGAACACGGACACTAGATAACAGAAATGAAACCAATTAGGGGGAAGGGGGCTAAAAGAAGACCAAAAAGTTAATAGGAAGGCCTTAACCTTATCTATGTACCCATCAGCGGTTATAGCAAAAAGATTGCTTGAAAGATTTTTTTTAGATATTTAAAATCTGTTCAATAAAAAAATTGAAAGGAAAAGGACATCTCATGCACACTGAATAATTTTGGGATGTTGTCTATCATTTAGGAAGGGCCCTCAAGATTGCCTCAAATTTGAAACATTCTATGTAACTGCTCATTTAATAGAAAATGAAAGACAGTTATATAAAATTAGTCATCTTAACTGGAGCAAGCCATAATATATGCGAAACAAATTGGTGCAAAATTTTTGAATAAATATTCGTGTGATTGAAGGTTGGGGAGGGGATGGGTGACAACTTTATGCAGCTATTGTGATTTAATATTGTCCACGTTCTTATTCTCTTTTTCTTATAGAACAAAAATGATTCATGGTTGCTTTTAGCCTAACAAGTCATTCAATTTGTTCTGTTGTGTGCATTTGGTATAAACGAATATATACATATTTGGAAGTTGAAGCAATATGGCTCTAAGATCTCATTATATAATTGATTAGAACAACAATATCACTAATAACAAGATTATTTTTTTTTAAATTATGATGTATGGAACTTATGCAATAAATATGGCATTAAATTAAATATCGGATTGGGTCATTTATTTTATGGCCTAATTTGCATATTCGGTGAAGATTCAACGAATGAACAATAGGTCTCCTAAGAGGTTTCCTTTTTCGTGTTTTTCTAAAGCATTGCACCAACCATATTTAGCTTAGCGTTGCTGTTAACATTGCTCGACCATGAACTGAATTAAACTTAGGAAATAAATGTTGGTTTAAAAGGATTTGTTTGGGCGTGTTGGTTCTTTAAAATTTGATTTGTTTTTTAGACTTAAAATATTTTCCAATAGTTTCTAAGGAATACACACACCTAAAATATTATTAATACTGCTGATAAGCAATTTAGACATCGTATTTACATTTATTGGTTTTGGTATCTTGTTTGGTAGCCAATAAGGTATTTTGGGATATCTGGATATTTTGGAACAACAGTAAGAATAATGCAAATGGGCCTATCTAATCTGGTCTTGTATGCAATGCCAATACATTATCCCAAATTCTACCAACTACTTCTGTAAACATTTTTGGCAATTAAATTCTTGGAGGAATTGATGATAAATGTTGGTTTTTTAAGAATTCTTCCAGCCCTAAGTACCTGGTCCAGCTCAGCCTATTTTATGAATATGAATCAGATTTCAACACATCCTGTTAATCTAAAGAATTAAATAGGCAATAAAATCAAAATATTTAGTACTTTTATTATAAATGGAGTTACAGACGTCACCAGTTTATTGTGATTTATTATTGTCCACATTCTTCTTCTCTTCTTTTTTTTATAGAATAAAAATGATTCATGGTTGTTTTTAGATTAACAAGTCATACAATTTTTGCTGTTGTGTGAATTTGATATAAACGATTATATATTTGGTAGTTGAAGCAATATGAGTCCAAGATCTCATTAGATAAGAAATCAATTAGAACAACAATCTCATTAATAATTGTTTTAAATTATGCTCTATGGAACTTATGCAATAAATATGGCATACCTACATACCATTTGGCTGTGACGCAATTATATCTTGACTACATTTAAGACTAAAAAAGGAGCCCGTCTGCAAACTGTTCTCTTCGTAATACTTTTACAAAAATTTACACGCATAAAGAAGGACTAAAATGTAAAGAAGGCAATATTCTTAAGTGCACTTTTAAATAAACTGGTTTTGTCAGCAAAACACACATGCATGCATTTTAAAACAGCCCGAAATTTAAATTCGCAAGAGAAACCTTAGTATTCCTTCTTATTTTATATTACTTTACATGCATTGTTATCTATGCTAATCTAAAACGTGCATTAGCGTTTCATGCGCTTATTGATTCGAGAAAAAGGATCAGATGGAGTCTCTGCGGGAACGACACCAGATGAAAAAACGAAAACAAATCTAAACAAAAAAAATTCTTTATGTAGAGGTTCCATTTCAGAATAGATATTTCCTACCCGTTGACAAGATATCTTTTAAAAGTGTATACACCATCGTATATTTGCGGTAAAAATGTGATCCTGGACTTGAATTAACGACAAACAAATTGTGCAGAACTAGTAGCGCTCTGTACACTGTTCAAGGCACACGATTACATCATTCATGGTATGGTTGGCGTGTCTGCCGGATCTTTCTTGCCCTATTGCTGTAATTCAACCTTCGGTCAGAGCGTGGTACTTTAAATATACGGTCTATCTTACCCAGTGAATTTGCCTTGGAGGAAATTCCAGCTCGGAATATTTTATGTTTGGCGGAAAATATCTTCCTCTCCGAGTTGACATGCATAATGTAGGTACCGGTAAGGTTGAAGGGAGGTTAAAAGGGGGTTCGACTTTATCTAAATTAATTTGTTAAATTCTCTAGTAAATCGTCTGCTCTATGTAAACTTGTTGGCAATATGGATTCAGTTCAAAACTTGGTGCACGTGTTTTATTTATTAAACGAAAATGTTCTTATGGCAGAAACTTAGTTCGTTAAAATTTGATTAAACCTGTACTCGTTCGTAGAAGTGAAATAAGTAACTAGTTAAGTGAGGATATGTATATAGTACGTTCAGAATTATAAGAAAGTCACTTTTCACTTTTAACTGTTATTGCACCTCATGCGGTGTGAATAATGGTGATATTAAAAGACAGCAAGGAAAGGATTTATCGCAAGATGCAAAATTAATCATTCCCAATACCTATCATATCCTGATGGACAACAATTACTATAGACAAACCAAAAATATTAAACGAACTTGGCAATTAAAGAAAGTGCCTAGTGGAACAATAGATAAGGTTGATTGATTTTATCTATCTACTGAGATAAGTTGATACCAGGAATCTCTCCTTCCCCTCATTGCATAGTCTGGAAATAGGTTCATCTTTAGAGAGACCAATTCTATACAGGTATTCCTTTAGACAACCATGTCCTGTTAGCAGACTCCTCACTGATCTAAGTTATACTCGGTTAAGAGCCAGCACATCTGCTGCTAAATGCTGGTATGGCTGGCTCACCACCCGTTTGCTGTGTAACTGCTCTTCAGCGTTCTTCCAGTGAAGCTGATGTGTTCTTGCAATCCACTCAGCTACTGCACTACGTACTGCAGCCTTAGTTATTGCCAGACTAGGTTGGTGCAGAGCCTTTTCTTGGCAGCTTCTTTACTCATTCATTGCCTGATATGCCTTCATGTCATAGCACCCATACTAGAGTAACTTATGTTATTTTTTGCCAGAGTTCTTATGTTTTTCAGGCAGTCCCAAGCTAGTTTTAAGGTTATCTAGCAAGATTTAGAGAGAGAGAAGATTTAGAGATATGTGCCCAAAGGCGGTCGCCTTTGGGCACATATCTCTATAGCTGATATTTTTCTTTGATGCACTGTGGTATGTTGTGTTGGTATCACATACTCTTCATTATTCAAGGTTGTACCATATATACCTGATCCAGAACCTGTCGTTCTCTCTCCACTAATGCCTAGCTAAGGCAACCTTGAAGCATTTGTTGAAGGAGAGCTTGGGAATCATTTTGTCTCATCCCTTATAAAAGATAGGGTTGGTGATGTCAGTGGTTAGTCTGGCATGCCTCGAAGTATTTTAGGTTGCCCAATTTCCACCTCATTTCGATATGTGCCAACATTGGCCGCGTTCGTCAGACCACAGCAGACAAACGTGTTTTGCGATTAGGTTGACGAACATGTTGACAGTTGTATAGGTATCTGGTGACCGATCTATACTGCTACCGCCATAATTTCAAATACTGATTACCGTTTGCAGCAATAAGCATATTTTTTTTACGCTTGGAAAAATGGCGACCGCTTGCTAAACACGTTTGCAGCATAAAATGACATAAGTCAACGTTCATCAGAATTGTTGCCAACAGTTGCCTAGCGATTGTGTCTGACGAACGCGGCCATTCTTGCCTCTCCTCTTATATAAGGATGATCTCCATAGCAGGCGTGCTTTTGGAGGCACATATAATCAGTTCGTAGTCTGACACATATGTAGATGGCGCTACTAGTATTAAATCCATATGATTTTTAGTTAGCCCTAACCTTCAAAAGATACGTTTATAAATTTGACAGCTGTCAGACTATTGGTTTGTGAGATATAGGACGTTGAGTGAAGCAACTTCTGTTAGTTTGAAAAAAAAATTGATAAAAAGGAATTTTGAGTGTTAATAAAGCATCGCTTTTTTGGATGAAAGAAAAATATTGTTGAGGCCAAGGCTTGGCTTGATAAACATTATTCGGATTTTGCACTAGAAAAAATGGACGCCCCAAAGAGGCTGTACCGACGAAAACATCAAAAAAGTCCACAAAATAATTTTTGGAATACCGTAGAGTGAAGTTGATCGAAATAGCTGAGACTCTAAAGATATCAAAGGAACATGTTGGACATATCGTGAATGAATATTTGGGCATGCCAAAACTCAAAGTGCAAAGTGCAAAGTGGGTGCTGGTCATAATCGACAAAAAGCAACAACGAATTCATGATTCTGAGCGGTTCTGTTTGGAGCTGTTCTACTCGTAATAAATCCGAATTTTTGCTTCGATATGTGATAAAGGATTAAACATGGCTCCATCATTTCACACCGGAATCCAATTGACAGTCAGCCGAGTGGACTGTACGTGATGAGCCGACTCCCAAGTGTGGAAAGAGGCAACAGTCGGCTGGCAAGGTTATGGCATCAATATTTTGGGATCCGCATGGTATAATTTTTATCGACTATCTTGAAAAGAGAAAAACCATCAACAGCGACTATTGCATAGCGTTATTGGAGCTTTCTAATGACGAAATCGCGGAAAAACGGCCCCATTTGAAGAAGAAGGAAGTGCTTTTCCACCAAGACAGATCTGGCCCCCAATAACTTTTTCCTGTTATCAGTCCTCAAGAGAATGCTTGCTGGAAAGAAATTTAGCACAGATGAAGAGGTAATCGCCAACACTAGGGCCTATTTTGAGACTAAAGACGAATCGTACTATAAAAATGGTATCGAAAAATTGTATGACCGCTATAATCGTTGTGTCGCTTTCGAGGGCAACTATATTAAATAATAAAATCAAATTTTATCAAAAAAAAATATTTTGTATGTTAGCCTACGAAATTTTCAATTCTCAAACCAATTAAAGCAAATAAAGAGGACGGAGGCCCTCGTAAGCCAAAGAACTGATATCGAAAAGTCCAGAAAAGTTAATGATTATGTACAGAGAAAATGTTGGAAGCTGGATTTAAGTTTGGCACTTTAGACAAACGTCGTAAAGCTATAGAAGCTGCAAGGTTGCAGAAACTTCGTTGCGAGTACTTAATACATGGGATGATAATCATGATATGGTTACAAAAGGATGGATGAGCCATTCAAGTATGTGTCAAATGGATATCCCTGTTTGGGGTGAGAAGAACTGGACAGTCTCCTTTATTTACCAAAAATATAAAATCTTCATTCAAAGCTAGATTGCCATAAAGATACAACCTCATCCTTATTGGAGCAGAATGGTTTTGCAATTCCTTTTTACCAAGTCTGCCAAGAGAGTTTCTTATAATTTTAAATATATGTACTAGACAGGGTGTAATGTTAACTGCATCATTATTTACAGCAGATGCAAATTATTTCTATCAAACATTTTATACAGAAATCTACAACAACTATCCCAAAGTGGTATTTTATTTGTACCACCCAAGTTGTAAATGTTTAATTTCTTTTATAAATTCCAGGTTGTTAATTAAATGATAGTGCATCTGTTCAATTAAGTAAACCAAAGAATTTCGCTCTTTACATTATGCTAGAAAACTAATCGTATGTTTACTTAGAACTGGGAATTCTTAAGAAATCGTTTTGTATGTAGATGCATAATTGAGTAATAGATTGTGTGTTTTATTCAGACGTCATACTTGTGGAGACTACGTAATCATCAACTCAATGTAATTGAATGCCCAGCAGGTAATTTCCCGCATATGCCAGTAATTTTATTTTCATCGCTAGCCTAACAATGATTGGCTTACCCTACAGCTGATAAATTTGAATTTTTAAAACTATTAATAAAGTTAGCAAAACGCTATATAAAAATCAATTGTCTAAAAATAAAGACAAAAAAATACAACCGGATGTTTTTATTAGGTAGACGGTTATGATATTTTTTATTCAACCCATCGCTGGGATATGGCAGACTCCAACTAAAATAAACGAAAACAAAAAAAAAATAAAAAAAAGAACTGTTTCATAAATAAAAGATTTAAATAAAAAAAAATGACGCAAAGAAAATTAAGTTTTTTTTCCTTCGATATAGATATTGCTTTCGGTTTCCTTCCCAATTTCCTGACCTTTTAGTCCCTTATTTTTGTTTCTTCCTTTTCCACCCTTCGTTCCTGTTTCGTATTAAATCTTACTTATTCCTGGCGTGGAATAAATCAGACGTAAAGTAAGGTTTGCGGTGATAGATGGCGCTGGGGGAAGAGAGGTCATTTTCTTAAAGGAAACAACGGAACTCCGCTAGATGGTTAGATAGTAATCGACAATAAAAGAAAATTCAGGTGAAATGGAGGTTCCTGCTTCATCAGTAAGCTGATTGTACCTGTGGGAATACCGGAATTTGGTTGATTGTGCTTTCTGCCTATGTTCTGTTGAATTTCGTTAAATATCTGATAAGCATATCAAGAAATTGATCTCTTAGGGTTTTCTAAAATTTATTTACCATTTAGACCGAAATAAACGTAATATTATGAAGCAATTTAGAAATTGTTATATCGTGGACTCAGCTTATATTTACGATGAACTACTTCTAGCTGCCTGTTAAACCAATATTGTACTAAATTTGCATCTGCCAATATATTTCGTATAACTTTTGTTTGTCACAAGAATTCCAACCATTCAGACGTGTGGGATTTCAACATGAATATGTAAAATGCTACTTATTTGTGCGACAAAATAGAATACAGATTCCAGTTAGGTGTTTATTATATTACAAAATAGAATTGTAAATCAACACGTTCTAGAAGTTATGGGCATTTAATTGAATAAAGTGTGTACTTTATTGTATATCGGATTCCTAATCTGCGTAGGTATGCCAATAAAATAAAGATTTATTAGGGCATGCCCCATCCTATTTAGTTACATACCGTTTGATTATCCCATGATAATCATCTACATTTATTGTGGCGCGTGTTTACTTTTCTGGAGGATTATTTTAGAGAAAATTTGATTTGCAATAAATTGCATAAGTCAAATTAAAATGTTGATGATGTTTGTTGATGTCGAATAATCAAAATGTTATTAGGAAGTATAATAGCTTGAAGCTAAGGAACCAATACTCAAACTGTCACGCCAACAGGTTGTAGCCAGGTACTACTACGTCTTTGGACAGATCCAAAAACCAGCATTAACAAATTTTAATTTTCATATTTTGTCTCTTATTATACGGGTGGGAGGGAGGGGGTTAAGTAGTCTCCCCCGGCGTATGTCTTCGAATCATGAGGTTCTCTATTTGAGTGAACTTGCGTGAGGCTACCCAAGTGGCACCCCAATGGTCATAACAAAATTGAATGTAATTTCTTTAATTGCATTAAAAAGTTTTTGATGCTGACCAATTTCACAATCTTCAACTATAGCATAGAATTTTTGCTGGGAGGAATTCGTCTTCCCAAAATTAATTCTATCCATCCCAATAAAGTTCTATTTCACTTTAGAGTGCTGGACCACCTTTTGGGCTATTTCGATGACCTCCAACAACTCCGTCTTAAAGTCTTGTGAATTTTTTCGGCACAGAATGATCAAAATTGTCTTTTGCCTTTTCTAAATTTTGCTGATTCAAATAAACGCTGCTGACGACTCTTTGTGGAAATTTTCTATTTTATAACAAATAGAGTCTGTTTTGCAAGTTTCAAAACCAGTAGACTCTAGCCGTATTTCACCAAGTACTCCCACTTTTAAATTCTGTCAGAATGATCTATGAATCTAGTCTAGTGAAGAATATTCCTACATTAAATCGTTTTATTTGATGATGGTGATTTGCAACCATAAAATAATGAGGACCAATCCAAAAGAAATGGATTTAAATATCCGGTGGTCCTATTGTTGTTAACTTAGCCATAACGTGACATGCTTCTCCGAAGAAAGTTTTGAGATGTGGTCAGAAGAAAGCATAAGATTATTGGTGGAGTTATAAACAATTGAAAAAACGTATAAAATGGGGGTCGACTAAGGGAGCGTATAAAGACAATATAATGATTATTACTAGATTTTTTGAGGCATTGTTTGGTGCTAGGTCTAAATATATATGCATGTAATGGAGATAGGTTGTGCTAGAGTTTGAACATATTGCAAAGTTAGATGACGTTGAGCTTTGTACAGTGGTGCTAGCTGATCCTAGGTACATATCTCTTTAAATACATAAATATATTTTTGGGAACAAGACCAAATTAATAGTCGTTGTTTTAACACATAATGACGGAAGTTAGCCAAGGGAACGAATGTAATCTATCAGTATTACAAGAGTGAGAGCCTAAGGTATTATGGCCACGTAGGGTGGCTTAGGCCATTGCAAGAACATTAGCATCTAGTGATATAATCAACAATTTAGTTTATGATCCTGTTTTATATCTCATTTTACAGGAAACATTCTGATTTGACATTGAAAATTGTAAAACAGAGGGACTACCATTTATTATCTAGAAATATTCCTACTAACGTCCTACTTGAACCATAATAGCCCCTCCCTCTCCCTCCTAATTATGCCACTGTCCATAAAATTAGTTTTGCCATAATATAATATTAGGAAGGTGTGTTGTAAAGAGGCGGAAAGTTTTGGAATGAGGTTGAAAAGTGTCAGAATGTTTTAGAATGTGGTGGAAATAAGAGAAATTTGACGCAAAATGGTGAATCCATGTGTTGCAATGAAGAAAAATGGTAGTGGAATGCGGTGCAAAATTAGGGAGATCGTGAAAAGTTTTAGTATTTGAAATCATTTTTAGTAAGAGATCATATCTTGACATCCTGAAAACTGACCATGGATATAGAATGCATGTCTCGACAAGCAAATTTAGAGATTAGATTGGGCCAAAAATACTTTTGTCTCAATCTATTTATGTTTTTTACTATTTATATTTATGTGGTATTAATTTTAATTTATTCCGCTCATCTACAGCAAATTTATTCAGATATTTTAAATATCAAAATTATCTATAAATCTTAATATTCTTGCATAAATTTCTTGCACTAAATTCGAGTAACCAGCCTGTATATTCACCAAACAAACGCAGATACCAATTGTACAACATATTTTATTCAAATTACAAAGTTTTGGCAAATCACAGTAACAAACTAAAATATGTCAGATTAGTAAACGAATAGCACAAATAATTTTTGTCAGGCAAACGGGAGAAACCAGTGGAAAGATCACGCGAACGAAATTATCGGCTGTTCGTGTTTCGCGGCAATATTTATTTTGGCCATTTACGTAGGCATATACATCGTTTGTGAAAGAATTTGTATTTATAGAGCCGTTCCGTTCTTAATTTAAGCCGGATGTCGTTTTCTTCTGATTTTTTTCCCTTCGCCCCTTGTCTTGCTGTTTTAGATTGTAGTCTAGTGATACATAAATAAGCTGGTGGGTCAACTTTCATTACAGATGAAAGCGAGCGAATTACTATCTTTGCCAATATTTACGTGAATTGCTTAATAAAAGGTGAGTGCAATGTTTATCCGGATACAAAAAGAGTTTCATTTAGAATATCGTGCGTGTGCGTTTGGAGAAAATTGCTAAATAAGAATACGAATATTACCTCAATATATGTAGCTCGATCAAGATGTCACTAATTTTACTACAAAAATTGGATTCAATGATGCAGAATTAAATCTAAATTAGACATATTTATAACAATTGCGGCTGGATGATTTCTAAATATGTAATCTGAATAGGTTCTGAATCATGGATTTTTTTTTGTATTTTGCTTAAATCAGCTTATGATGGTCAGAATTTGATTGCCAAAAAGTTTAAAGCCAAGTACTTCTGGTGCTAAACATTTTTCTCTAATAATCATAAATAGAGGTATAATAACAAGTTTGGGTGCCCTCTACTCCACTCCTGTCAATGTTGGCCGAATTGGTGTGTGCAAAACTTATTGAAAGTTTGCTGTTTTCAGGAAAGCCACTTCGAGCAAGTACATTGTTCTTGAAGTCAGGTGGGGGTGTGACAGAAAATTCACGTTCCTGAATAAGATCTAAGTTAGATTGTGTGGTTTTGCAAAATATTGAATTAATATTCTTTGTTCCAATTTCAATTCTATTAACGTGATCATCAAACAATATGTCAGACAACTAAGAGGAAATGTTGTTTGCCAAAACTGTTGAAGACCCAAAATGTAAACCCAAGAGGTGTTATTTTGGTAAAAATCAAGATTTAGACGAACAATTAGATTAAAATTTATTGTCCACGAAACAGTACCCAAAATTCAGAAGATGTACCATGCATTCTTATTATATCAGCGCTAATACTTCACAGACTGTATGTATAGAGTAGTTTTCACGAATATGTCAAGAATGATGTGGTGGGCAAAAGACTCTGTAACATACCTAGTTCGACTGAATTGAAGATTTAGGAGGAAATAATTTTCTAATCTTGATGCCACATTTTTCAACACTACCAGATAATTAAGGTTTGAATCAAAACTGGATTTTTGTGCTACTGGTGGTTGGTAATACTTTTTGTACTACTTCGTCTTATTTAGTTTACATCGGAAACTATGCAATAGGAGTTGAAAAGCCTCTGACAAAAATAACCAAAACCTAAAGTGCTTTACAAAATTAGCTTACTGACAATTTATTTGGCGATTCATTTATTGCATAATAACCGTTAGACAAGTGAATAAGTTTGGTAATATTTAATTTCAATTATGTTAAAATGAAAATAATTGGATTTTGACTATTTCTGCATGAGATTCGTAATTGTCTTTATACTTCTTAAAAGATTTTTGATCAAGTTAAAAAAAAATTGAGAAAATTTATCCAACTCCTACACCACCCCCGCAAACTTTACTACGAATATAGTCTTCATGTATATCACTAAAAGATTAAAAGTGATTGTATGGAAATGTAGCCTTAGGATATTCAGAAGTCATATATGTTCTGTTGCTTCTGACAACAGAAGTAGGTACATATTTATACATTTTTCTAGTGTGAATGCTTACTTTGGATTAAGCTTTTAGAAAACAATACTATTCGAAAAGTGATCTACAATTTCATGATTTTTGGGCATTTTAATCTACTCAATAATTACAATTTTGACCAATCCATAAGGAGTATGTTAGCAAATAGGCCAAATTACTCATACCTGAAGACTGATTTGCAAGCATCAAGGAAAACGAAGTTATTAGAAGAGACAAGGTTGCTATGAACCTAAACGCAAAATGCAGAAAATGTTCCTATATCTTTATAAAAATTAAATAGGTCCATTAGAAGAAGAGGAAGCATGTAATTTTTTTTGAAGACATGAAGATCTTCTCTACTGATTAGTTTGCAAAAAAAACAAAAAGAGTATAAAGAACATAAAGTAATAGCAATTAGGCAACAAGATGGACGAACATTTTCAGTACATTTTAAATTTAATGCTTCTTTTCAAATTTCCATGATCTAGATTGCAAAATTCAGGAAAAACCACACAAAAAAATGAGCAAAACTAATGTAATAAATAAATGTTTAAATAATTTGTTTTGCCAAGATGTTAAAACGAGATCCGCATAATTTAATGAAGTTGGGCTGTAACAAAGCCTGAAAAACACATTTACACACACAAATTCTTATAGGATCGATAACTGGTGTGTTTAAATATCATGTTTCACATATTTTGTTAATTTACAGCCATTAAAGTTAATCTTAATCCAGTTGAAAAATGGGTCTCAAATTAAAAATAAAACCGGGGTGCTATTAAAATCATCAGTAACTAATGCCGTAGGTATTCCGATAATAAACGCAAGTTAAATACTTATTTAGGGGGTGGTGAATACTTTTTATAAATTCTATATACAAGTAAATGTATGCAGTTGGCTTTCCTGTTAACTTCATTCCAATCTTCACACTAGTTGTTCTGAAATGTATCGTGTGTTATTTTATTTATTTGGTGCTCTTTAGCTGTAGTTAGAACTTAATCAAATTAATTGAAACAGACACCCCCTTATATAATTAATGTATTCATAAATTGTGTCGCCATATTGTGAGTGAAATATGAGTTTGCTGACGGATATTTCCTTACTTAAGGTAAGCTTCGTTCTTTAATTAAATAACCTGAAGTTACTTTAATATCTCAAAGCCTGTACACATCTAAATGAGTATCAAATTTAGTTTTAAAGATGCATCTTAACTAACATGCAGAAACTAACACTACCTAAGAAGCCAATTACACACGATGCAGATAAAAAAAGTACGCTCAACCAATCTACTCTACCATATCAGAAAATCGTCATCTTTCGATAAAATTACCTTGCTCTATAATGGTACAATTAACAGAAAATGCAGTCAAGATGGCGTTGCCGGTTCGCAGCTGCTGTATAGATCGTGTCTTGTTTTATCCGATGACGTACAGCGATGTGCGCATGCTTTCCATTTGCGCCTGGGCATTGCATTTATCCTCGGAATCGGCTTGGTGCAGTCATTATGCCGCCCAATTGCTTTCAGGAGATGTGACCCGAAGCTGAATAGATATGTGCCGCCACACCTGCTTCATTCCCGCATCCATATATACGAAGAAATCTCTTAAAAATAAAACAAAACAAATCACACGGGAAAGATGTAGAAAAGAAAGAGTACTAAATGCAAATAAAGTTATTTCTGGTAGGTATATTTGAGCGCATATGTATGTATTTCAATCCAAGCTTTAAATAAAAAAGCCCTTTATACCCAAGCTAATTAACGACGGCTTACTACAAAAACCAGTTTCTTTTCCATCGAAATTGTTTTACCGTCTAATGGAGATATTTTCTCTTGTATATCTCTCAGCCAAGTAGATATTAGTGTTTCCCAGAAAGGCATTTACATATTTATAAGAAATCAAAGGAATGGGTGTAGTGGTCATTGATCCTAACCTACGCCTTCGTTGTTTTCCGTCAACGATTTACTTCCTTCTATCGCTTCTAGATGACGCTAGAGGTATCTTGAGGGAATTTTCCCTAAACTCTTCCGGATCGATCTGCTCCAACTTGGGGGAATTGTGGTGGTGGTAACTGTGGTGGTTAGAGACGTTGTCATGGTTCATGGCGGGGTGGTAAGTTTTATTTTTGCAAAGGACAGAAATAAAGTTATACTACGGGTGACACACTGGGGGTATCCTGCACAATTTTATGAGAATTAAAACTAATTTTGCCGGGAAATGAAAGAATAATAGGGCTCTACTAGGACACACAGAGTATTTTCTACGGAGAATATATATATTATACTTTGATAATCTTGCGTTGTAAAAATTTTTTCGTCTATCATCATACCGGTTTTATTATATCCACACTAATACTGGGGAAATTTAATTAAATTTATTATTGAATTTGGTACGTGGAATATAATGCAGAGAAGTTCTCGTAGGTTTGGTTACGTTATAATTATTAATTGTGTCGATTGATTTGTTGGGTAAAGGTTGCAATGTAGTTAAATATGACGCATGTCAAGTCAATGATGGGCAAGCTACATAATTAAAGTGGAATGAACTCATCAATGTATGTTTTAAATTTCAAATATGCGTCAACAGCTACAATGTTAATTGATTAAGATGATGTTGTTATATTAGATTGGTTTTATACTATGTTTGCCGTTAATTAATTCAATTATTCTATAATCAATTGGTCTAAAAAATTATTAAATTGAATATGGTTTAGGCTATTGAAAAATGTGCTTGTAACTTGCAACGCCAGCACAAATAAAAGTCTGAAATATGTACTATGATTTTAGTTTTAATAATAAAACTTTCCAATTCACCTTTGGCATCTTTAATGCTTTGTTTAATTACGCGTGAGAATTTACTGAAGGGTAAATTGGTATTATTAAAGATGTCTTGTAGAAAAATTGTGGTTGAAACCTATTAAATAAAACGCTGTTCCAATATTAACCCATTCGTGCATAATGTCCACTATACTGGGCATATTTCTATTGATTTTTGAATTATTTTGTTAGTCATGTATGAAAGGCTTAAGTAATCATTAGAACTTCAAAATGCAGGCCTGAATAGTAGAAAAATACTTCAAAATTGAAAGACAAAAATGTTTTTAAAAAGTTAGGTTAAGAAGCTTCCCAGTGAGGTGACGTTGTTAGCATCCAACGTTGAATTATCCAAGGGGTTGGTAGCACTTTTTTCAAACAATTGGATTCCGATTGCTTCAGAATTTGCTGTTGGGGGCATATGATTATTGAAGCCGAGATAGTGGTGTCACCAAAACTATTAAATAAATGACAACCAACACCCCTGAAAGAAGAAAACATTAAAGATGGCCATAGCAAGCTGTTCCATAAGTCTAATGTATTTGATCCAACAATAGTTTGGATGATAGAAGCCAGGTTGCAGTCCCAAAATTGATTCGAACATGTAGTTGTTAACAAAACTCAAATCATTCAAATCACCATCACATCATTATTCACAGTCATCATCACCAGAGTATCGAAGTAATTTTCTAACAAATTCTTGCAAACATATTTGCACACACCAAACTATGTACATAGGACGATTTTCAGCGGCATTTAAGCAAGCTATCACCTACCATATTACAGATTTATTTGTGGCGGGTACTTTTGAATAACGGCTAAATGTAGATCCGCAGAAGAAGCCAACGTATCTTCTGCCGACTGTGAGATTTAAGAAAGCAATCTTCAGATGCTTTTAGACGTATGTAGGTAGCGTTGATATTACATTTCTGTGGTAAGGTGACCAGCAAAGGATTTCTAGAACTATGCATGTGCTTTTTCCCAAAGAAATTCATGTTTTTTTGTATTTCTTCTTAATACTAGGATCCAACTAGCTGACAGCAAGTTTTCCTCCCCAAACGACCCATACCTTGTAGGCTTTACTACATAGTCAAATTGGGCCAAATTTGTTCTGCTAGATAAAATAGTGCAGCATTGATCTCAAAACTAAAGCCCAAATCGTTGTGATGTGGTGGATTTTTGGACATGTAGGTTGTAATGAAAAGGGATTAAGGTTGCCACCAGAGCAAGGATAAGATCCATTTAGATGTCTTTAGATTCAGTCATGCTTGAAAAATATGTTGGTCTCTGAATGGCAATCATGGTGGAACGATTGCAAAGTCTAAACAAATAAAAATCTTCTGGCATTTGAACCATAGTACGGAAAGGTGAATACATAGCCAATATAATATTGTTATTCATAGTAGAATGATCTCCCTCATGCGCCCAAAAGGAAGACATTAATCATGAATTTTGTGGTCACTCTGCTATTTTTTGTTGTTTGTATTTCTAATTAGTCAGAATACTGAACCAACTTTATAAACTGGCGCACACGACCCATGGCGTATAGGTTTTATAGCGTCTAGTGGAATATACCATAGATTTTTTTTTTATTTTTTCAGACTACATAGTTAATTTGGCCCAATTCTTTGTGGTCTGGGAGATAAATTAGCGGATAGGTAGTAATAAAATCTAAAATGTTATGGTGTGGTGGAATTTTAGCAACCCCGGGCAAAAACAATCAATCATCATCAACATCAAGAAGATTCACTCAGATGTCTTTATTTTCTGCCATATTCTAAGAATATATTGGTCTTTGAATGAATAACGTTGGGAAACAATTGCAAAGACTAAAGGACCAAATCTGTCTTCAAATCAAAATCTGAATATGTTTCTGCAGCTAAACGGAAGACATCAGTCACAAATCTTTTGGTTGTCTTAGTTAGGTATAATCGATCAGCAACATGAATAGAGTGCACCTCCATAGCATCCAACTATTGGTGGACTAATATACCAGACCGCCCAGAAAGATATAGCCTTTTAGTTTTTTAAGCATACTTGTTTGGAATCGTATTGGATATAATTAGCATTTTGGAATATGCTATAAAATGATCAGAGAATTTTACATAATAGTTTGTAGTATAATAATATTAATGGCATAATTAATAACAAGGCATGATCCACCACCATGTTTTATGGTAGGTAGTTGGTACTTACGATCAAACCTTCTACATTTTGGTGGTTGAATCCACTTTATACCGTCGGTTTCAAACAATAAATTGCAGAGAATATCACCCCATTTTTTCCGTCTCCAGTGAAAATGAGCCTTTGCCCACAGAATCTGAGCTTTACAATTTTTAACAGAAACCAAAGGCTTTTTTGAGAGGGCGCCTTTCATGGAGTCCGGCAATCTGAACACATTAAACTCCTGGGCTAACTCTAGATGGATTCTTCCCTGAATCCTACCTGGATCGATAGCTCTTTGCTGATCTACGTTTATTTAAATTTGCAACCCAACGTGATCTGCATTTAGCAACAAATACTTTTGAATAATCCAAGAAACAACTTAGAACAAACTAAAAATTACAAACTACAACAACATTACTGAAACTCGCGAATATTGGAATGTCACATTTGAGAAAACCTCCGAGAATTTCCGTAAAACTTTTCAAAACAACAATAGCTACTCCCTAAGAACTAAATTGGGAATTGTGTCAAAAATATTGGAAAGCATATATATTAACCTTTAAGCCTCATGGTTTTAAACTAGAAGAAGATAAAGAGATAAAGAAATTTATTTCCCACACAATTTTGGAATCAAAATCAGCATTGGTCGGATATAATGAAGAAGATGCTTTTAGACCAAACGACTGTATTGGACGAAGCTTTTAACAGGAAAATCACATTGTTTTCACAAGATTATATTGTTGCTATAAACAGCAAAAGCAAGACTTAAAATTATAGTTCACGATTAAGGTTGTATTGAAACCTGATGACACAAATTCCTTTACAAATCTGTCAAAATGGCGTACTGAAGAAACTGCAAAATCTATCTATAAATTTTGTTCACAAACTACAGGAAACAATTCCCAAAGGAAAAGAAGCTAAAACTGAAGTCAGAAAACTTTTGATGTAGTAATTTCAGAAAGCAAAATTCTTTGATATCTGACTTAAAAAATTGTGACGGTTTTCGATTAATTTTTGTTGAAGATTATTGGGCGCAATTTTCTATTTCCAAACCAAAAATGGCAAACCTTCATATCAGAAAAACACCAAATACTACAACGTTGCAATGCACACAAAGAACTTCAAATACTACTACGTATGTGCACATATTTATGATGCTGCAAATATCTAAAATACCTTAAAACTTAGCGCGTTAGCACATTTTTAGAATATCAATAATTTGAAGACTTTATTCATACTCGTCCGCTTCGTAGATTCAGATCCAATCTATCCATCGAAAAGAACTTTACAACATTGAAATATAGTTTTGTTGACTAAACGTCCGTCGGAATTTGTACGCTCGATAAATTTGTTTTCCAAAATAAACTTGCCCAACTTCTTTCCGGAACGATGCAGTATAACGAAAATACCTAATTGAAATTCCAAACCGGAGATATTTCCACAATTCTCAATCTTCTTTACCCGAATCGTTTTCCGCAATATCCTCTGCGTTTCTCGTAATTTCAAATTGACATTCATTACGGTGTCTTGAAAGCGAATCAAGCGCAAGGGACTACATATTGTGTTTGGAGAAAAAGTCTGGATTCATACGGTAGGGATAATGAGATACACAAGATGGAATTATTTCTAAAAGGATAGGGGGAGAAACATAGGCGGCTGATTATTGCGGGCCAAATTGGTAATTTATTAAACTTTCAGTTCAACTTCGGCACATTTTTGACATATTATACTAAATTGCCTTTGAAGATTTTGATCCTGCTTTAATTGCTGTGCAAACTTGTTATTTTCTACAAATTCGTATACGTTATCAAGAGTGTTATTCAACAGCCGCCACTGTATCTAGCAGAGAAGATAGCGCTACTCATACGCCGGCGAAAATCATATCCAAGAGACAAAATTACAGGAACAGAAGGATGGGGTAACCATAGCAGAACCATCCAATTATGAAAACAGCAGCAAATGAATAGCGGGGTGATGTTGGTAGGATAATCTCGGGTATTCACCAAATCTATCCTACGTTCATTTCTGTCTTTTCCACGCAATCTTCCATTAGTGAGGCATCGCTGAACTCCTCTCTAAAAGATCCGAAAGTCTCCTCTTACACGCGGACTTCATCCAGATATGAGAAAAGAAAACTCACATAAAATCCAGCCGAAGTAAATAGAAAATAAAACAAAAAGAAAACGGAAGAACACGCCTGACAGATAGCTCCCTCGAGTCTGCCTTCGCAACGATGTAGAAAGGACGGAGTAAGGACACACGACGGTGGTATGGTGTGAGTGGTTGGCTGAATGTATTAGGTGGGTTGTTTGTCGGATAACCCACCCTACCTCAGGTTTCTCTCACGGGAAAGAGTATGGTTTTTCTCATTTGTAATAGTGGATTCTCTACCTGACATCATATTGATACACATATGTCGGTGTATACAGTGCTACCAAAGTTCCAGGGGGTGATATTTATTGATGTTGCTTGGAAATATCTAATGTAATACCTCCACGTATGTTACCAGGTGATATCAAAGATATATACAGCTTGTATTATAAGAATCGCCGCAGAATCCTCCCTGAACATTTGCAGATTTTAATGCATCAATTACGTGTTGGTAAAGCAATCTCCGCTGATGTCCGCTGAATCAAACGTCAAAATATTAAACGTCAATTTCGTCATGTCAAATCTGTACACTGAAATTTGAACACAACCTCAATGACACTAACTGTACACAACGACATCCACCGAATTTAATACAGTAGGTTGGTCTGAGTTCATAGTTGACCGCTAGGGCGCTCCAGCATCACGTACGCGAAAGGAATTGACGTTAGGGACATATCTCCGTGACGTGGTCGATGACTAAACCTAAAATTTATATGATCCAGTTTTTTCCGCACCACTGTACAATAAAATTACCGCAAAGCGTACTACAGGAGAATTTGTCTTCTATGTTCATCGTGGAAAACGTTCTGCGGTGAACGCTGCTGAATACTTCATCCGCTAATGCATTATCTATGGCGAAAATTTACGACCCACCTCTATCCGAGTATTATATAAACATGCTTCGCGTTTGCCGTCTATGGTAATCCTATTATTGTAATGGTCCGCTTTTCGGTTACGTTGTATTTTTGTTTATCCGGTTTGGATGTGAATTGTTTTCGATTTAAATGGGGGTTTAGGTAATTGGATGGAGTAATTTTTTGTGGATTCGTTTAATTGATTTTGGTCGTTCAGTGTTGCATATTGTCCACAGTATTCGGTTTTGTTGACTTCTATTACTACTATTTTACCTTTAATTCATTTTTTAGACTTTCGTTAAGTCTCCTATTTAAAGAGATAGTTTGTTTGTCTTCTTCCTATTCAAGATTCGATTCTTGTTGTATATTTCATCTTTTAATTATGTTAGCTAACACACTCACTTCTGATATAGATTAGACTAAATAATCGAATTGTCGATGATGTAACCGATGGTTGACAATGCTACTTCCGTCCTACACCATTAGGTCTTCAATATTTTCAAATGCAAATAATTTAGTAGTGTATCTTTTGAAAGACATTGCCTCCAATCCTAACTCCAAATTGTCATGTTGGGCATGATAATTCCAGTTTTAATTGTGCGCACAGTTATAGGAATTGACTGGTCCCAATCTAGTTTTGATTGTTTGGCTGTAGCAAGTGTTCTTTCTCATTAGCTAATCATGCACTGAAACAATTACAAATACAAAGGCAGAAAGATCATGAATAGGCGCATTTTGGAACCAACTGATGTCAAACCTAAAGCTCCTCAGAAGAAGAAGGACCGAACTTCTTCAGAAATTTGGAGATCAAAAAGCAAAGTTGTAGTTATTTTTCCAAGTTGTTGTTAAGTTCTAATGTGGGAGCGAAAATCACAATAATTGTTGTAGAAGGTTAGTCATCATAATAGCAATATTAGAACTAGCAAGTGTCCTTTCTCATTAGCTAATCATACACTGAAACAATTAAAAAGATACAGGCACAGAGACCTTGAATAGGCACATTTGGAACCAATTGATGTCAAACCTACAGCTCCTAAGAAGGAGAAGGACCAAACTTCTCCAAAAATTTGATCAACAAGCAAAGTTGTAGTTATTTTTTTCAAGTAATTGTTAAGTTCCAATGTTGGTGGAAACGTTACAATAATTGTTGTAGAAGGTTAGTCAGCATAATAGCAATATTAGAACTAGCAAGTGTCGTTTCTCATTAGCTAATCATACACTGTAACAATTGAAAAGACAAAGACGCAGAGACCTTGAATAGGCGCGTTTGGAACCAATTGATGTCAAACCTACAGCTCTAAGGTAGAAGAAGGATAAAAGTTCTTCAGAAATTTGGAGATCAACAAGCAAAGCTCTAGTTATTTTTCCAAATAATTGTTAAGTTCCAATGTGGGAGCAAACGTCACAATAATTGTTGTAAAGGGTTAGCTAGCATAATAGCAATATCAGAACTAGCAAGTGTTCATTCTCATTACCTAATCATACAATGGCGCAATTAATTTTGAAAACGTAGTAATCTCAATTAAAGTCATGTCTTTTTTCTAATAATTTAGAATATTTTGTTTACGAGAGTGGGCAATCATTATTAGTTTTGCTCTGATAAAAATGAGTGCTAATAAGCATAGTGGATGAAATATTTGCGCTATTCTTGTCAAAATTCTTTGTTTGTAACGAAGTTGGTGGTCTTTTCACGATATGTACTTTTACATGCGATCATCAGTTTTGCGTATAAGAATAGCATCAGTGTAATCAGTACCGTTGTTGATCAAAAGACAATGCAGTGCAATTTGAAAGCGTGCTATACAACGTCTTCTTGCCTTCTGGGTCTAGAGTTTTCTGAGATTTACCACTATCCATTACCAGAAGTGTCTTCTTCTTGTCGTCTGCAAATTCATGCAAAATACCTGGTATGTTTAGACATCCAATTTTGCAGAATGTGACCAGACTTGAATAATAGCCTGTTTTCTTTTTGGGAGTTTCTTTGATTCCTGATAATTTCTCACTTCGATTAGCGGGTTATCTACATAGAAGATTTGCTGGATAACGATTCTGAGTCTATTGCTTCTTCTATCGTTAATTGCTCTATTATTGCTGGTTTTGTCAACTGCTATTGCGATAGCGTGCGTCCGGACTCTACTAACAATAGAAAATACATCTTGTTGAAGTGTAGGCCTAATATTTAGGTACTGTCTGGTCTATCACTACGATAGTCCATAGACAGGTCTCATTAATCTGTCAAACACAACTCGCAATTTTGATAGGTTTTGACCATTACGTGGTGCAGTAAATCGCTTTCTTTTGTGCGTCATTATCAAGCTGCCATATTCGTTCAAAAATTGAATATATTTTCTTCAGAGTGTAGGTTGTTTTAGAAGTATTTATTTCTTTGGAATCGTGTATTCATTAATACTTCTAATTCTTCTAATCGCCAAAATTTTTTTGTCAAAAGTTAATAGAAAGGTTACAACCAATAAGAGAATTTATTGGATTGCGATGATTTACGACGAGACGATTCATCCAGCAAAATTTGTTGAAATATGTGTTAGCAAACCATCAAGTTTAATTTGATTGATTTAGAGTAAGTGCCAAAATAATTCGGATCGCAATAAAAACAAATATGGAAATTGATTCTGTTGAAACCTCTTGGATATTGTCGTGTCAAGTTTTTACTTGACGATTCGCTAATCATGCCGGCAGTTTTCTTAGAGGGCTCCCAAAGACTGACCAGTCTAATAGAAAACTTTTCCATACTTACTGAAAAATACAAAAAACTTCAAATTTACGCTCAATTAATGAAAATTGAGACCTGCAAGTTGCTAATTTTCTGGTATCCTGAAAGGTTACACCAATTTCAGTCTTTTTGACAGCCAAGGTAATTGATTGCTTTACTGAAGGATAAATTTTTCTGGATGGAATCTGCGAAAGTATTTGACAAATAAGATTCTGCGAAAATCCAATCATCTACAAAGCCTATGCAAACGTTACTCAAAAATCTCAACAGACTCTCTGGAATATATACGTTTCTATAACAAATCAATGCATTAGAATATTTTTTTCTGGTTCAAGGTTTCTAAAACTATTGTGAGCAACTATTGTTGCAAATGCAGCTAGATTCAAGAGCTCGTATTAATTTGACACAAACGTCAATTCAATCTTTAGCCTGAACTTTAGATCTCCATTTAGGGTTTAAACTCGATTACATCATATCTAATTACAGCATATTCCTTGTCAATAAAAAAATAATGCATTAGAATTTTTTTTTCTGTTTCAATGTTTCTGAAATTATTGTGAACAACTATTGTTGCAAACGCAGCTAGATCCAAGAGCTCGTATGAATTTGACACAAATGTCAATTTAATCTTTAGCCTGTACTTTAGATCATCATTTAGAGTTTAAGTTCGATTACATCATATCTAATTACCATATTCCTTGTCAATAAAAAAATTAATGCATTAGAATTTTTTTTTCACTTTCAATGTTTCTGAAATTATTGTGAACAACTATTGTTGCAAACGCAGCTAGATCCAAGAGCTCGTATAAATTCGACACAAACGTCAATTTAATCTTTAGCCTGTACTTTAGATCTTCATTTAGGGTTTAAACTCGATTACATCATATCTAATTACAGCAAATTCCTTGTCAATAAAAAAAATTAATGCATTAGAATCTTATTTTCTGTTTCAATGTTTGTAAAACTATTGTGAACAAATATTGTTGCAAATGCAGCTAGATTTAAGAGCTCGTATAAATTTGACACAAACGTCAATTTAATCTTTAGCCTGTATTTTGGATTTTCATTTAGGGTTTAAACTCGATTACATCGTATCTAATTACAGCGTTTTCCCTGTCTACATAACGAAATTAATACAACCAAATACCTACCGTTCGCAAAAACTTTTGCAATAAAAAAATTCAAAAAATTTGACAAAGATTGTAATTGTTATATTTAACGTGAATTATCATGAAATCAAATTCTCAAAATTGTTTTGCGTTAAAGAATGTTCAGAAATGTTTATAAAGAAGTTCCTCTCCCGAAACAGCCCGATTTTCGCTTAGTTTCATTAGTGAACGGTACGATTATTTGGGTTTGCCAGAAAACGCAATTGGTTTTGTTAGGGATTTGATCAAAGCTTTTGATTTGGTTAACCAAAACATCCTAGCTGACAAAAGGTATAATTGGGTTTTGTTTGTTTTCGATTTGTTTAATTTTTGGGCAATATTGGCGAAACAGTTAAGGTTAGTTTTAATGCACTTTCATTCCATCAAAAATCAGAGCAAGAAAGAATTTGCAAAATTCTAGGTTTTGCACACTAATTGCGGTTTGGACTAATGACGCCTTCTCCAAAACTTTGTTTGTTATGCGTTTTTCCTAATAGTAGTATATTGTTGAGATCTTTCTTATTTAAGAGGAGATCAATTGAATACATTCTTCAACAGCTGCTGCATCTTAGGTATGTTTTTCCTGAAAGTCATATGTCAAACACAAGTTTTAACATCTTATGAAATATTATTATTAAAACTCTTACTGTAATAATCTCCAACATTAGTAGCGAGAACTTTGAAACGACCCGAGTAGATGTATTTAACGGAAAAAAAATTAAAAGGGTTCCTTACAAAGCACTCTTTCTTCCGTCTTTAAAGGAAATACATCTGAATGTTGTAACAGCACGAAACAAAAAATAACTTGTTTTTGCTGCCTTGTCATTTTCTTAAAAGGATTCATAAAAACTATACGCCATGATGCAAATGAAAGGCGACGTCACTTTAAACGAAACTACAATAAATTTCACTGAACGAGGTTCAATGTTAGAACTATTTAAGATATTTCAGACCTTGAACTGAACCATTCAAGATCACAGCTGCTTGCATTTAACAAGATTAAGTCAGTATGGTTCCGATTTTACCCAGCGTAAATAAGCTTAGAATAATGGTATAATTAGACGTCCTCGTTAACACTTGGAAGCATAAGATTATACATCTAAAAATAATTTTAGAATTGTATAATTTAAAAGAAAAAAAAAACGCCATAAAAAATATTCTTACGATGTGTATTCACATCTCTTAAAAATTTATTTTTTTTCGCGAATGTTTCAATTTTCGCACAGAGTTAATATTACACTATACAAGGGTGTGTTCCGTGAGAAATCCCGACAAAATATCTACATAATTCTCCCTTAATTTCAACAAGTAAAACTTCACAAGAAAAGTGTTCGGGAAAAATTTTACTTGGCGAGAATGAAGAGAGGATTTTTTTTTCCGCCACCACCCAAAATCTCGACAGTTTAAACAGATAGGCTTGAATATTTAATAGGGTTTAATATGGAGGGTGAATGAAGGAAAGGATCCCCGGGAAAATGTCGTAGATTACGTCAGCGAAACTGCTTTTAAAAGAGACCCAATTTTCCTCCGTAGATATTGGGTAGGTCTTGGAGGTGTTTTATCACAATTAACGCTTCATTTTGCATATGTTAGAGGAGATAATTTCGTTATTAAGTTGTCCTATTTGTTTATCGCGGATGTGTTAAATTTAATTATTGTCTGGCGTTCTGAAACTTGATTGTGTAATGTGGTGAGTGGGAATTAATTTTGGCGAGAACCTTGTTGTGTGCCACGTGTTAGCATTAACAGATTCCGTGCGGGTTAAAGATTGATGCTTCTTTAATTATACTCAGTGACATTAGAAATGTTACACCCTGAAGGAGTAATTTGCTCAACTTGATTCTTTGTTGTATTAAGCGTAACTAAATGCCTAGTGTTCGAAGACGTCAAAATTATCAGTATGATAGTGACTTTGACAGGAATACAATTATTGCCTATCGAGATGTTGGTTTGTCCTATACCGAAATTGGCCATCGTGTTAATTGTACTGCAATGACGGTAATGCGTTTGTGGTCGACCGAGGCGTACCACAGAGTGTCAAGATAGACGCTTCAGATAACTAGCTCTACGAGACTGTTTTGCCACAATTCCTCAAATTGCTGATCATGGAGAAGAAGGTAGACCTGTTACTATGAGTAAACTATATCGTTGAATTCGAGCCTTTGGACATTTTTCACACCGTCCACGATTAGTGCTTTCTTTGACTGCGGACCACTGTCGTCAATGCTTGAACTGGTGCAGAGGACGGCAGCATTGGGAAGCAAAATGACATAATGTCGTTTTCAGTAACGAGTGTTGAGTTTGCTGTTGGGAGGACTGTTGGAGTAATGGTTTGAAGAGCTATTGCTTATGGTAGCCAATCACCACTTCTGTTTATTCGAGGCAGTATGACAGCTGCGCATATTGTTGATGATGTCGTACACACCACTTTACTACCTTATCTAGATGGCCGTCTACACGTCCTTTTTAAGCAAGACAATGCACGTCACCAAATTCACCATCCATTTTGCATCATCCTCCACAAACTTTGGCGCAATTAATCAACGAAGTTCAAGTTGCTTGGAACGAGGTGCCTCAAGCAGATATCGACCATCTCAATTTGTCAATTTCTTTTCGTGTAACATGTTAATAAAATCTCTTTGCCAAAAAATAAAGTTTAACAAATAATTCCTTCTAGGTGTAACACTTCTAATGTCACTAAGTATATCAATATTGTGTTACGAAAACGACATCCTTCACTCGTAAGCCATCGTGTGAATTGACATAGCCATAACAGGTTATGTAGTGTTTATAGGGTGCCATAAGTTTTATAGGCTGTCAGTGTTATAAACATTTTTTGCCCCAAGCTCATCTACAAATTTCAATGCAAACATGCTCCTTCACTTTATTACTTTTAGCCTGTTGTATCTAGGAACAAATGACAATATAAATAAATTTACAACGGGTTGTTTAACGCCCCAAATTAGTTATTTTACACAAGAAGTAATTGTTTTATAGCTTTGTGGGTATCTCAACTACGTCGTAAATCATTCATATTTTCGTTGCTGGATTGTTTGTGGACGTGGAAGAATTGTTAACGGTTTTAATATGTCGTCCTAGTTGCGTAAATATTGTAATTAACCTTGGGCCTCCTTATTATAAAAATATATAATTTGTCCCGCGACAAAATTTTATAGATGCATTAAAATAAATATCTACACACGTAAATTAAATAATTAAATATAAATATATGAGGAACCTACATTTTGTTTTGCGACATTGTAGCTTTTTTCTTGTAAATTCCTTCTAAAATATTTCCAATGTAATTGCCCTCATAATGAAGCCACTGGTTTTATGCTGAGTGTGATCAAGTCGTTTGCATGATTATAAAGGGATTACACAGTTATTACTGCAGGGATTAATTGATAAATGCACTTAGCTTTAACCAAAAATATTCTTATCTAGTTGTGTAAATTACCAAGATCACTCCAATCATCCCATTTAGTTAGTTCTAATATATTCTCATGCATTAAAGTAATGCCTAAGATAAAATTATACAAACTAGGTAAACCACAAAGATTAGTTTGAAATAACTTAATAAACCTTGACAGAATTGTACCTATACACAGTAATACGTAATCTAAAGAGGTCTTTTACATCTTCTATCCTCATTGCTTAACCATACAAAAAAAAATTCTTCAGTGTTACGCCAACTTTCTAATCTGCTGGAATTCCTAGACTACCATATTTTTTGTGCGACGCCCTTTTTTGTAATGGCCGACCACACTTTCTAAACCAATATATCTTCCCAAATAATGGAATGGCTGTCGCCTTCTTTCTGTGGTTTCTCCTTGCAGGAGGGTGAAACGTCTACGCCGAACAATACATCCTAAACTTCCTCCATTGATATATCATGTTTACATTCAAGGGATAAGCAATTTGCGTAAAACGTTTCTATTATAAGTACCTTATACAGGGGGGAAAAGAGTTCCATTTAAGTTTCTAAATTCCCTTAATCTTCAAGAACAATAGTCAAATGTTTACGTGGTAAAGTCCACTTAATTTAGTGATACACTCTATTCAGTACGACTTTGATTACTCGACTTGTTTGTTAACTTTCGGCAAGATTAGATACTTAGATGTTTTGGGGTTGACG
The DNA here is from genome assembly GCA_004785975.1 of Popillia japonica. Lineage (NCBI taxonomy): Eukaryota > Metazoa > Arthropoda > Insecta > Coleoptera > Scarabaeidae > Popillia > Popillia japonica. The sequence continues at coordinate 33,744 of ML219131.1, read as the reverse complement.
CTGTGGAAACATTTACGGAAGTCAGTGCGCTTGCCTGTTTATCAAAGGATCGAATCGATATTGGATTCATTTCGGGTTTCATTGTCAAGTGTCGACCTCCTTTTTTAAATTGGAATGCTTCTATTTGCATCTGAAATTGTGTAATTTGGTAATTGGATTTTTAGAACCGATTTCGAATATTTTATAACGGAAAGTTAATTTCAAAGATGGAAATGGTGTTGCATTTAATCGGATGTTATTTATCACTTATATAATGTTATTCAAATGCGAACTAATCTGTATTTAATCCACTTCCTACACATTGTAACGCCTACAGTTTTATTGGATGCATGAAAATGGTAAAGGCCACACACATAGTCATGTTATTACTTAGACGTATTACTGTCATTAAATAATCTTTCTCCAAAAGCGGGTGATATTTTTTATATTTATTTACATTTAAAACTGCAATTTTTTTATATTCTTGCATTGTTTATATTTACTCAATATTACTTATGATGTTCATAGAATTATAATTATTTCTAGCATTTGGGGGATTCCTTAATTTTTTAAGTCAGAAACGGATTACTTTTCTGGTGGGCTTCGCCCAGATCCAAATGCATTTTAGAATTAGAACAAGCCATGCAAATATTTCCTGAGGTTTCCTTGAGAATGTTTTCTGGCAAAAAAGTAAATCCTCAAACCTCAGCTCAAGAAATAAAGTAGCCACCGTCAAAGGTACGTACTGGGTATTGTTTTGATATCCATAGATTTTGATATATTTGCGCTGGCCACGAATCAATGCTGCAGTACATCAATACTTTTTCTTAGGAAAAATTACAAAACAGCCTACACCCGAAATGTAATTAAATATTTTAGAGGATTCAATATCTTGAATGATCTGCCAGAACAAAGACGTGAGTCCGAGAAAGAAGACATATGGACCCGAATTTAGAATTTGGCGAAGAAATTGCACCAATAGGAAATGTCCAAAACACCTATGAAAGCTTGGTGTTGGTTTAACACAAGCATGCACAGTCTTCAGGATATTGACCTGATTTGGTGACTAGTGACTAATATCATAGTAGGAACTTGCGCAAAAAATTGCAAATTGCAAAATACATGAATGATTTCAATGGCAGGTGTGAAAAAACGAGAGATCTTCGGTATCATCTTATCAATATCTTTGTAGTAGTTAGGCTTTGACTGTTCTATTTTCCGAGCAGGCCGTACTTACATTAACTGACCACATCCCTCATTGCAATGCAATTAAAATGTTAGATTTGCCTACAGAAAATGATGTAGAATTTCTATGGGTATTGGTCATACCACGGACGAATTACTAAAGCCTAAAGCCAGTTTAGAGAAATTTTTTGGGACAGCCTTTAGGAATGTGTCAACATAAGAACTACAAGTTTTTAAAGAACTACGACATTGATAGTGGGATCAATCTACAATTATTGCTAACGCAATCCCAGCTTTTGCAGCCTTAGAATATTGTATTGTACGCAACCTATTGATCTATTATTTTAAATAGCCTTCTAATCCGATGTTCTTAACGAATCCCAGGATTAGTTTGGGGGTGAACCTTTAATCTGCTCAGACGTACATTCGTCTGTTGTAGATGCTGGAACCTTTGTCGGTCTTTGCGAGTTCCTTCGAACTCTCAAAGTATGTGCTCGGCTGTCTCAGTTCTCAGTTCGCAAAATCGACACTTAATCAACTTTGCCCATCTTTTTAAGGTGGTAATTCAGAGGCCAATGACCAGTAAGCAGGCCCGTGAGGGTTCTTAAAGCTAATTTTCTTAGTTCAAGAAGTTTTTCTATTACTGTTTGGCGAGCAGCCGATAAATTTTGTCGACTGCGCTTGCCCGGCTGTTTTTAATTTCCTTGAGGTGGCGCTTTGGCACGCTAAAGAAGGGTTCGGGTCCATGTCCGCTATGTCATTTCCTTTGGTGCTAGTCTGCCCGGGAACCCACACCAGCGGGCCAGTTGCAAAGCTCAACAGGAGCAAGAATCTGGATCTTAGATTCAGGAGAAAATTCTAGTGACATCACTTATAAAATTCAAGCAACAATTTCTACTAATCCCCAATACAACTTTATCTAAATTGAACTAACCACCTCCAAAACTAATATCCGCAAAAAATGTCTGGGAAACGAATAATATTTTTTGAAAAAAGCATAGCTGATGCCAGCAAAAACGATATGAAGGCAATAGGAGTTTGTTACAGACCAAAATCTACAAAGTTGCCGGTTGATATTTCTGTTTGCGGAGTAGTTTAGTAGGATTAATGAAAGCTGTTTAGCACTATTTTAAACATCGTTTTTTTCAAGATTTCTTCAAGATTTTGCCAACCTCAGAAGTTGCTAAAGGTATTGTTTTAAGTAAAAACTAAACAATGCATGCAACAATGGTTGAAAACGCAGTTATTTTCTGAAACGAACAAATATACTTTCAGCAAAGAAGCTGAGAATAAAAATTTGCACAAACTAAAATCAGGAAATTGCCCAAACGGTTCCAAACAAGAAGAAGCGAGTTAATTAATAGGCAGCATTCCAATTTCTTGAGAGCAAGGTAGATTTTAAGCTACAACTGCAGCAATTGAACAGTATTACTCTGTAAGCTTTAACTAAGATGGTAGCAAAGAAGCTGAAAATTAAAATTTGTACAAACTAAAATCAGGAAATTGCCCAAACGGTTCCAAACAAGAAGAAGCGGGTTGATAAATAGGCAGCATTTCCATTTCTTGGGAGCACGGTAGATTTTAAGCTACAACTGCAGCAATTGAACAGTAATACTCTTTAAGCTTTAACTAAGATGGTAGCAAAGAAGCTGAGAATAAAAATTTGCACAAACTAAAATCAGAAAATTGCCCAAACGGTTCCAAACAAGGTTTAAGGTTTAACTAAGTAGGTAAGTCATACCTACCATTATGACATTTCAAGGCAGATTTAACGTGGACTGTCAATATTTTTTGAAATTCTACTCTCCGAATTCAAATTTCATCCACTTCGCCACTAAAATTGATAATTGGCTCTTGCTATTTATGATTTATTTGTCACATTTGTGTGATACATTGAAGAAAGGTTTAAGATGTCACATTTTTCTTTTGGCATATGGGAGATAAGAATATAAAATCGGGAAAGAAATAAATTTATATGTAGATCAACTGGTGCTTGGAAGATACTAACCTTGAATGTTTCTAATTGTAGTAGTTTTTCGGGTATATTTTCAAACATTTTCTGAAACTGAATCTACCAAGAAGGATAACAAGTCTCTCATCTCCTGTAATATATTCTCTAATACTCTCAATGCCGAATATGTTGAAATGTCAAATTATGTTCATCAATTATATTTTGCACCCCTTTCTGGGTAAAATACATTTTAGATGTTTTATGCAATATATTGCATAAAATATCTAAAATTACTCCAACTAATTTTTCAATTCCAGTAAACCGCAAAAACCAACGAAATAAGTAAAAATTTTTACAACAAAAATTTAATTTAACCAAAGTAGTACCGTCTATAATAATAAACTTATACTACATATATAAACTAACAGAAGCATTTCAACACAATCCTTTGCGATCGAATACTTAACGGAATTGGAGGAAACTGTTAATTTTCCAAAGCAGATGACCTTGGAGTTTAATTAAATAGACGGCCGCGCTTTATTCGCGTACTCTTCTAAATGTATATCGTACATTTTGTTTGATGTTTTGCTATTTTGACTCTGCTGTGTAAATTCCTCTAAAAGAAAACGAGTCATTTATCTAGATGAGGATTTGCATACGGAACATTTTTTGCTTCGATGAATACAAATCGACTGATTACTGAAATAGTGAATGTACACTCTGTTATACACTTAATTAAAGTATGAATCCCAAACAGATTTCATCTTGAAAGGAAAATAGTTCTACTTTATTGATTGCTTTCTAATCTAACTAAATTCGAGATCTTCTTTATAATATTTTTATGTCCATACTGTATGTGTACATATACTTCTAGAGCAGAGTAGGAACCAAGTAAATGTACATACAATATTCTTAAACATGCCGTTGTTCGCGCAATGTAAATAAATAAGAATTAGGAGTAGACAACAAAAGTATGTTTTAACGGTAACCCTTTCACATATACCGGTTTATGAAATTAGAACCATATGGTGGTTATTAACAACATGCGGTAACTAATATTTGTGATTCCACGGTGGATTAACTCCCAAGGTAGACTCCATTAGATATGTATTTTTAAAGATTCAATGTGAACTTTTAAAGGGATTATATATTTTAAGTCGAACTGTTTATTACAGCATTAATGTCTTATAAATATCTTTAAATTTTAATGAAGGGAAGCCATACAGTCTTGAGCGGAAATATACTGTAATTTTAATATCGTGTTAGGATGAGTAAATGGGGCTGCTTATTTAAACTACAAAAAGGAAGAATAGTTCTTTTTTATGTTCAAAATTATGTTTAATTTAATAAACTTTATAAATCAACGAAACTGATTACACCAAAACTCAAATTTTGTCATTGTCATGAGCAAAATGAAGACCACAACTGCTTGTCCTTTCTGCTCTTGTCCTTGTTTCTTCTATTTTCAAATCAGAAGTCAAAAGAACCAATGTCAACAATTGAGTTCCTTATTTACGTGCAGTGTCATAGCTGATGTTCGTTTAGACGTTGCAATGTAGTCTATGGTCATAATTCTAATTAAGTAAAACATATTGATGTGCATTTTTAGAAAACTATGAAGAAGTTTGACCTCTCGTGCCTTCATTTGTTTATGGTGTAGATGCTAAGTTTGGAAGTTTTTTTGATGTAAATCTCAGGATGCTGAACCAATAACAAACAATTAGCTATAAGCCAGTGACACACGTATGCTGCATGACATGGAAACTGCAACACCAAGAAGGGGTGAGAATTTTTTGACCAAACTTGGTAGAAACGTGTAACTAGTCAAAGGCAATAATTGATTAAAATTTCAAAGAAAAAAAACAAAAGACTAACACTATTTAATATAATTTTTATTAATAATATGTCGAGCCGCCCCTATTAGTTTCACACTCCCTCATTCTTCGTGGCATTGATTCGACTAGGTGGTCGATATCCTCTTGGGCTATGGTGTCCCAAGCAACCTGTAATTCATGCCGGAGAGCTATTAGTGTCTGCGGGGAATTGGCTAAATTCATAAGTTTTCGTCTCATAATGTCCCACACATGTTCTATTGGCGAGAGGTCGGGGGATTTGGGTGGCCATGGAAAGATATTGACATGAGCCTCTTCGAAGCGATTTATAGAAATTTTCGCTACGTGCGGAGGGGCATTATCCTGCTGGAAAAGTGGGTCTTCGAGCGTTTGAAGATATGGAAGAATGGGGTTCTACCACCTCATCAATGTAACGCTGGGCGTTTATGGTGGTTTGGATGAACACCAACTGAGACCTACTCCCATATGCTATAGCACCCCATACCATAACACCCACTGCTCGATGCACATGCCTTTCAACGGAAATCTGAATATCACGACGTTCCCCACGTCTTCGTCTGACCCTCATACGGCCATCATGCATCCCTAGACAAAATCGAGATTCATCACTGAACACCACCTTATGCCACTCCACGATCCAATGCATTCGCAATTTACGCCACTCCGAACGTTGCTGTCGGTGTTGAGCCGTAAGTGGTAACAGAAGATGTGGACGATAAGATTGTAAGCGGAAACCCCTAATTCGACGATAAACGGTTCGAAGGGTTACAGGACGACCTTGATTACCTAACCACACGTCAGCAATTGATCTGGTACTGGAGAACCTGTCTCTTAGTGCCATTAGGCGAAGGCGGCGGTCCTGTATCTCATTAGTTCTTCTTCAGCCTCCGGTTCCTCTTTGGCGTCTTTCCTGACCCTCCCTAGTTCACGATTGATAACAGCGCATAATGGTGGATTGGTTCCGGTTAAGGCGGTTTGCAATTTCCCTGTATGAAAAACCACCTTCTCGCAAACCAACAATTCGACCTCTGTCGAATTCGCTTAATTGGCGATAATTTCCACGTTGCCGCACATTATAAAACTCTTTAAACACGTTAAACAAAGGTATAATAAGACACATACTTCCAGAAAGCCAAACTGCACTATACCGTCTGGATGTTTTGCACTTTTGAGGTCAAACTCATTTGGGGTTGATTGGTTATAGGTATGGCTTAATGGTGGTTAAATGGATATGAATACTATATCACTGGTGACCTTGCAAACAAAAGGGTGTTGTTTCCATTTACTAAAGTAGTGCTTGCCCAAAAGCAGGAAGAAAGTTGCTCAAGTAGATCAAACGGAACAATTCTGACTTGAATTTGCAAAAGAACAGCCTTTATGGAAGAAAATATTAAATGAATGTTGAAGTCAATGCTTGAGCGTTCACAAATTGAACATTTTGGATTTTCCACTAAAAATTTATTGACTGAGCCCCAGCTAATAAAGAGATGAAAACGCAAGATCTTCAGCGGTCAATTTTTTTTCCAGCAGAAATACAAATTATTGCTGAATGTGCACAAGAATGGTTAGAATCATGTGGCTTAAAGTCAAAGCCAATCTGGTGCTATCTACTCACCATCAAAGTTTTTGAGTCTATGTAGATATAGCTATAGTAGATTACTAAAAATGAGGAAGAGAAGGAGACGGAAAACGAAAATCAAGCCTCCGAACTTATTGCACCATTTGGCCATTCTGCAATCTTGCAAAAACTCATCTTCACCAATGGAAGATTTATCAAAAAACCTCACACTGAACTGGACCTCAATCCAGGAAGTCTTAGCACCATCACGGTTTTACTCACTAGTCCTGGTTTTCTGGTGGTAGCTCTATGAAAATACAGCCACCTAAATCAGGCGACCTTAGATCCTGTTAAGAGATAGTCCTAAACTTATTCAGAAGTTTGGAGATCAATTGCGGCTAAAAGATTAGAAATATTCATGACTTAATGATTGACCGTTCACAAATTAAACATTTCAGATTTCCCATTAGAAATTTCTTGATTTAGCCCCAGCTAATATAGAGATCGAGATGCAAGATGGTCATAGGTACAAACGCAACAATTTTTTTCCAGCAGAAATACAAATTATTACGCACTGTGCTCAAAAATGGTTAGAAACATGTGGCTTAGAGTCAAAGCCAATCTGGCGCTATCTACTCACCATCAAAGCTTCTGAGTCTATGTATAGATATAGTTATGCTAGATTACGAAAAATGAGGAAGAAAAGGTAATAAGACTATCGCAGGTTTTACGGAAAACTAGAATCAAGACTCCTAATTTATTAAACCATTTGGCCATTCTGCAATCTTGCAAAAACTAATCTTCAGCAATGGAAAATTTATCAAAAAATCTCACACTGGGCTGGACCTCAACACAACAGGTCTTTGCACCATCACGGCTTTACTCACTAGTCCTAGTTTTCTAAACGCAAAGGTGGGGTGGTAGCACTACCAAAATACTGCCACATAAATCAAGCGCCCTTAAATCCTGTTAAGAGATTCTCCTAAATTTATTCAGAAGTTTGGAGATCAATTGCTGCTAAAAGAAAGTTTAGTTTGTTTCCTCCTCAACTAGATTATATTGTATTCTAGCCTCTGTATTACCTTCATTTATAACGAGCAAATAAAATGTTCAAATACTAATTTTGCAATTATTTGTTTCAGATGTCAAACACCACACGTATCTGACCAGAATCCTGGTAAGTTTATTTAATTTTCCACAATTATAGCACCATTACACAACTCCAATTTGCATACCTTTAAAAATCCTCCGTAATAAAGAAAATTTAAATTAAAAAAAAATGAAATATATGAACATACGTAATTCTCCCGTTCTTTAATCAAAATAAAAAAAGGGAATTCATTTTCTCAACAAACAGCTTGAAGACAATTTGTTTACATAAAACGATACAGCATAGAAAGGGTTCATCTCTATCTCTGTCCTTGTTTTACGGTATTGATCCGGTAGCATCTCGAGAAATACATACATCTCGCGCCATCTATCGTGGCAAGACGATACGCTGTATTTTTCGTGATTTTTCAAGTAGGCCTATGTTCTAAACGAACTTCTTTAGTATCTTCGAGTTTAACATACTACAAACTCTAACGGGGAATTTTATTGCTTCGGATTGAAATATACTCTTCCGATTATAATTCGACAATTTATGGATATGTTTTCGGAATCTTACTAGACCTCGTTTTTGTTAATCTAAATATATACTTGCTTGTATGAGATAGCGGCGTTAATTGCGACATTTCTTATGTAAATATTGATAAAAACCATATTTTTTTACTGATACAATAAACATTGGCATCATTTATTTATGTTAGGTTACCATAAATGAATCACAGACACGATGATCTTGGTTTTAAAAGTAAACATGCCTCCTAGATCGGTTCTGTTTGGATGTGGAAGCAAAAAAACGGGTTCACGTTTTCTTAACGGTTAGTAGTTTAAGAGCAACAGGTAAGATGACTGCCTTTTGTTTCTTAATAGTTCAGCGTTCTCTCCACTGTTGGCGCTAATGTCCACGCGAAGAATTTTAGTTATAATCGTGTTTCGATCAATTGAAGTTTTATGTTTTTTTTTTTTCGTTTACAAAACATGTAGAGAAATGAGAAGAAAGTTACTAAATTATTCATTCCAACTTGAAAATATCTTCGTAGGTACCCCGTAAATAACCTAAAAAGGGTGAAACAGGAACGGAGCACAGCTGTGTAAATTCAAACTTTATAACAGAAGAGCATTCCTCAAAAACAAAACCAAGAAAACAAGTGCTGCTCTCGACGAGAAATGTGTCTGTGCCGGTGGGGGTATAGTACCTCTTCAGCGAACACGGTGGGTTACGGGGGTGGTAAAGAGCGGAACTTAGGTGCTTTGATGAAATGAGATCGGCGAGGATGCTTCTTGCTTCGGGGATATTTTCAGAAAATATAGCGACTAAATTGGCAGCGATTTGTTTCAACATCACAGGCATGGAACACCGTCTATCTCGCTCTTCGTCTTATAAAAGACGAACCAGCTATCTGTAGGTTGTTGTCTGCTGTATGATTAAATTGCTGTAAAAGTCACGTCGGATGGGCGCTAATTTGTCGACGATGCAAAATTATTCTTCGGACTAGATGATTTGATGGGTTTAGTATTTTAGGGGAGGTTGCTTGAACGATTTTTCAAATTAAATTGTTACTCACAACAATCTATTTTAATATTTTTTTAGAAATCGTAATTTTGCGCACTATTTATATTATTGATGATCAAGAATTATTTCATTATTCTATTGAAAATATAATCTTAAAACGTAATATTTTTCCATCCAATTCACTAATTGGCTACGTTGTTAGCCACTGAATGAATAAAAGGATTTCTTTTGATTAACGACCAATAAATTTCAATAAAAATCTCTAATATAATTTAGAACGTCTTCAAGGATTTTTACGACCAATCTACTCCTAAAATAAACACACCATTACATGTTAATATATTTAAATTTTTTGCAATTACTGTCCCATTTAATTTTAATAAAAATGTATTACGAATGCCCCCCTTATTACTCTCCTTCTAATATTTTTTTTATTAAATTAAAATAAAACAGGACTTATACGACATTTTTATCGCCAAATCCATTTAAATAAATGAATATCACCGATAACAAAAACTCAGAATGTCTGAATATATTATTGACTTATCCCTGTATATGAATGGGCGATCTTCTGTTGTAGTTTAGAGTGTCTACGGTAGATGGCAGCGATATTATCGAGTGGTAAATATTTAAGAAAAACACACTCTCTTACTGCATGTCTTATACCTACCTGGTTTCTCAAACAATTTCTTCTTGAAGAATTTATTGAGAATCGAATTACACCTGTCTGAAGTAGTATTTCAACTAAATTTCTCAATTATATATCACAAAATTAAACTGTGACAACGCCCTGTTAAAACAAGTGTAAAATTGTAACTTTGTTATACTAATATTAGATAAGTGCTGTTTGAAACGGAATATTTTTGCTGGTTTCAATGATTAAAACGGTGACAATAAAGCCATTAATGTTGTTGAAAACACATAAAGTTAATTAATATAGTGTTTTATAGAAATTACTAATTGGATGAACATAAAAATGTTCTACTTTAGTCTAATAATTAAATAAATATTCTTTAAATTAATTTATAGTGGTATGGGTTTGAATTAACAGAAAATCTTGATATAGTTTTAATTTAATTTTAATTTACTAAATCAGATTAGATATTAACCTTGTCTGACGGCGTAAAGACATTTTATTATAATTAAATACACATCTTGTTTGCACTTATTTATTCAATGACAATTTACTAATAATTGGTTTAAATTGCATTAATTTTCTTGTATAGAATGACAAATTGAGTCTTAGTTTCCTATTCTGTTAAATGCTGAAAAAACCGCAATATATGATGAATTAACGATGTGTTAATTGTAGGTTAATTATAGATATTTATGTTTAAATTGCAATTTTTTGTATCATATTTACATACAAAGTATTGCTACCAACATTGTAATAACATATTTGCTTTTCTTATGGAAGGTTTGGTAATTTAATGTTTTTTTTTTAATTTCAATGTCGGGGCAGTTAAGTGTTTAAACGATTCTGGCATTTAAAATTCTGTTTTTGGTTTAGCTGTACAAAACCAATACGACAAATCAGTAATAATGCAAAATTTAATTTTTGGTCTTTCCCAACCACAGTTATAGAAATCTTTTCTGATAATAGTCAGACTGTCTTAATTGGTTATTGGCCACTAAACCACCACCTCTAATGTATTTGGAGAAGCTATTGGTATGCATAAAAAAACGAATTCAAACGAGGCAGATATTTCAAGTGATCCAATCAAGTGATCGAGTTACTTTTGAGTTACTTTTCGATAATCTTCTCTATCATAGTGGAAACAAGCATTCATAAATGTTGAAGTTGTTGTTTGGGCTATTTGCATTGTTTATAGGATTTAGACAATCCGACGTTTTGGCAGTTTGTCATCACGATTTCTTTCCAATCTCATTAAGCCATTTGTACTGCGCAAAGGATTTATTGCGGAAAAGCTGTAAGTATATGAAAATAACGGCGTTCATAATTTGGGAATACATTTCAACATCATCTCAACCAACTTCTATTTTAAAAATTTTAATTTTGCACTGGCATGCGAAGATCTAGATGCACCATGGCCTGCGCAAGTTTTGTATGCGCCATCAGTTGGAGGTCTTCTCATTAAGCTACTTCTAATTATTTGTTACCAGACATCTTTGATATCTAAGCTTGGTGAATTTATGGCATTTGGTGTTGTGGCCATATTCTTTTAGTTTCCTTTTTATATAATGTTTCTCATTTGCCAAGATTGTTGCTTTGTCCCATTCAATCCTGTGATCTTCTTCCCAACCATGTTTCGCCAAGCGTGATTTTTCATTTTCCTCTAGTTTCCTCGAACCAATTTTCGGTGTTCTTTGATTCTGACTTGCATGGGTCTGTTTATTTCTTCGATATATGGTCTTCCACATTCACATGGTACTTGGCATCTACATTCTTTCATTCTCTCTTTTGCGTTGTCCGGTTTGGTTTTGGTTAGGGTTGATCTGGTCGTGTTTGTCGTTGTTATTGCTGTCCTAGCTTTGTACTTGTTTCCTATTCTCCTGATTTTTTCTGATATGCTTTTTACCTTTGTGCACACTTGGTTTTTTTGTTTTATAACATTATGAAACCAAACCATTTAGTGGTCATTTCGAAGACAGAGGAAAGAAGCACCCAAATAATAAGAAAATCTGGGGATATCACCTCTAGCTCGTGATATAGCCAACTAAACCAGATTCAAGTAGGAGTCTAAGTAAAATTTGCAAACTGATAAATATGATTAGATTCAAAATTCAAATGGAAGCCTTCATCGATTAATAGATGGACAAACCTTTCTTCATCAATAAACTGGCCTAGGAACTCACTGTAGATTTGGGCATTATTAATGTTTCTGCATCAGGATCAGAAGCTGGTATTACCATATGTTTTTATCGTAATGCTTCATCTTTTCTAAGACTGCCTCAACGGATACTTTAATCTTTTTGCATCGACTAACTGCCTCTTCTATTCAGGATGTGAATGAATGCATACAGGCCTCTTGCCAGATGAGGATGCACAATGCTCGAATAATGTTCTTGGGCAGGTCAAAGCATCATACAAAAGAATTGGTTAGCAAAACTAAATTAGAATGAATCATTTCGTTTTTGTGGACTCAAGGGAGCACTCACCCAGCAACCAAATACTAAAATACTGCTTCAATGTTATTCAAAGTACTTTCAAGGTGTTTGACCAAATGGGCATAGAATGGCACTTGTACACAGTATACTTTTATGATAAATTTTCCATTTTGCAGCAAGGTAATAGCTCAAATTTATATTATCTCGACTTAAACAAAACGAAATCAAAAACTACAAACCACTTGCGTTGGCAATGCCATTACATATACGAAAAGAATGCAATCAAAATAATTTTGTCTTCATAAAAAAATGTACAAGTTGTAAGTATAACGATAAATAACTTGCGTAACTCTATTTGATTCGACTATAACGAATTACATAACCTAACATCGCATGCGTTCTCTTAACATCAATCGCTGTTAATGGCCTGCCTTTAATTTAGACCTCCATTAAGATTTCTAGCTTCCCCAGCATAAAATTCGACTTGTTTACACCGCAGCATTGTTATCTGTATTCGTACCAAGCACTGTTTCCTTACTTAAGGGGCATTAAGATAAAAATAATTTTGGAGAAAGTCGTGACGGAATACGTTTAATGAACCGTTGAGGTTGAGGTGAACAACTAACATCCAGAAAACATGGGAAAGACCGATCGGTAGGCGTGCGTATCTGTGTGAGTGTGTATTCCGCCGTTGTTTGGTGTTGGATTGATTTAAGCCATATGTGTGTCTGTTGCGAGTTAGCAGGTAAACCGAATTTGGTGCGTTCTCATTGCCTGATCTCTCGCCAGCTTTAAACTTGTTCTGATCGAGGTTGTTCACCTCCTCTAAGTGAATGTTTTGTTTTGGGCGACGTTCTTATCCGTCGTTTTAAAAATATTTTTTTTTAAATCGAAGACATAGCACTTGGTTCTTAGATTTACATCTCCAACTAATGCTTCTACAAGATATTTGTATATCTGCATTTATGTATGTAAAATATGATTACAATTGCGTTTTTAATTGACTAATTAGAAAGAAAGCCTCCATATCATAACACCATCAACACCGTTAGCAACATAATTAATTAATAGTGAAAAAAAAATTAAATCTGAATAAGCTAGAATTTTATGGTTACGTAAGATTCGGCAGAACTGTAATACATTGTATGTGAGAGTCAAGATTTAACTGTTGATAGCAGAATATCCATCGAGGATGGAACTTAATAGCTTATTCAAATCGGAAAAGTCGTTATTAAGCCGCTAAAACATTATTAAGATAACTTTTTGACATTTATTAATTGGAATTTTTATTGCACATTTAGTTTTAACGCTTTATGCATAATGCATGGCAATTTTGAGTGGATTTAATAGGTCTGTAAGTAAACGTGGTCTATTAGCACTACCGTGGGTATGGATATTTCACATACTTCCTAGTAATTTTGACATGGAATCATGAATAACGTTAATATGTTATTCAATGACTTACGTTATTAAAAGCTGCGTTTATAAATGGAATGGGGTCTCTAACACCTACAACAATAAGTAGTTTAACTTTGGGAATTCTAAATCTTGGAGGTATACACCTATTTGTTGTTCATACATTTTTAAATTGTTTAAATTTTTTGTTCTATTTCTGCGCACGAAGGTTTTAAGATGTCTGACTGTCCTAGATATCTCACTGAGGTATGACATTGTTCTGATAAAACCAGATGGTTCATTTAACATATTGGTATTATATGATGTTAGAAATAATGTGACCAATTGATGTGCAACCTCATAATATAATTTTTTAATTTATAGCTGGTGCTGTCTTCAAAATTTTTGAGGCTTCAAATTTTTCCTTTTCTTTTCATATTATTTTCTGAATTTCTAGAAATCTTAGGCAATGAAGGCAAAACCAACAATCATTCTGCTATAATAAAATTTGCGTCTCTAGCAACATCCATATTTTGTTGCAAAAATACGTTCAAAAATGGTTCGTCAGCTTTCATAATAGGGCTAGATCTTCTAGTATCAATATCCTCTTGATTGGATCCTTGATCAGGATATGTTAGCAGAAAACATTTATGTTCTTTGAAACCATTTATCGCGTTTTCTGTTGTGTAATTTTAGAATAGGTAATTTTTTTCTCACCAGATGGTGAACTCAATGTTGTACCAAAGCACCGTTTACCAAGACATCTAAACCATTAAAAATCAGAATTCTTAACATGATATAGGGCATGCCCATAATTTCTTTACAAACTGGTATTTCTACTTGGCCAACAACTTTTTAACTATATCCTTAATAATATTTTGCAATTGGCACCTTACCCTACACAAACATCAATGCTCCTCTTATTAATCTACAAAATTCGGGGGCATTCTGGCTTCAGCACTAATGAAGAAAATCTAAAAAGGCCAGAAAAGGACGAATAATATTGGGCAAAGATGATGTGCAACCTCATAATATAATTTTTTTCATTTATAGCTGGTGCTGTCTTCAAAATTTTCGAGGCTTCAAATTTTTCTTTTACTTGCTACTAATCTTTGGCAACGAAAACAAAACGAAGAATTATTCTGCTATAATAAAATTTGCGTCTCTAGCAGCATCCATATTTTGTTGCAAAAATGCGTTCAAAAATGGTTCGTCAGCTTTCATAATAGGGCTAGATCTTCTAGTATCAATATCCTCTTGATTGGATCCTTGATCAGGATCATCATATGTTAGCAGAAAACATTTATGTTAATTGAAACCATTTACGGCGTTTTCTGTTGTGGTAATTTTAGAATAGGTATTTTTTTTCTCGCCAGATGGTGAATTCAACGTTGAACCAAAGCACCATTTACCAAGGTATCTAAACCATTAAGAATCTGAATTCTTAACATGATATAGGGCATGTCCATAATTTCTTTACAAACTGGTATTGCTACTTGACCAACAATTTCTTAACTATATCCTCAATGATATTTTGCAATTGGCACCTTATCCTACACAAACATCAATGCTCCTCTTATTAATCTACAAAATTCGGGGGGCATTCTGGCTTCAGCACTAATGAAGAAAATCTAAAAAGGCCAGAAAAGGACGAATAATATTGGGCAAAGATGATGTGCAACCTCATAATATAATTTTTTTCATTTATAGCTGGTGCTGTCTTCAAAATTTTAGAGGCTTCAAATTTTTCTTTTACTTGCTACTAATCTTTGGCAACGAAAACAAAACGAAGAATTATTCTGCTATAATAAAATTTGCATCTCTAGCAGCACCCATATTTTGTTGCAAAAATACGTTAAAAAATGGTTCGTCAGCTTTTATAATAGGACTAGATCTTCTAGTATCAATATCCTCTTGATTGGATCCTTGATCAGGATAATCATATGTTAGCAGAAAACATTTATGTTCGTTGAAACCATTTATTGCGTTTTCTGTTGTGTAATTTTAGAATAGGTAATTTTTTTCTCGCCAGATGGTGAACTCAATGTTGTACCAAAGCACCATTTACCAAGACATCTAAACCATTAAAAATCAGAATTCTTAACATGCTATAGGGCATGCCCATAATTTCTTTACAAACTGGTATTGCTACTTGGCCAACAATTTTTTAACTATATCCTCAATGATATTTTGCAATTGGCACCTTACCCTACACAAACATCAATGCTCCTCTTATTAATCTACAAAATTCGGGACATTCTGGCTTCAGCACTAATGAAGAAAAACTGAAAAGGCCAGAAAAGGACGAAAAATATTGGGCCAAAATGATGTGCAACTTCATAATATAATTTCATTATAGCTGGTGCTGTCTTCCAAATTTTTGAGGCTTCAAATTTTTCCTTTACTCTTCATATTATTTTCTGAATTTCTAGAAATTTTAGGCAACGAAGACAAAACCAACCATCATTCTAATGTAATAAAATCTGCGTCTCTAGCAGTATCCATATTTTGTTGCGAAAACACGTTCAAAAATGGTTCGCCAGCTTTCATAATAGGACTAGATCTTCAACAACAGGCCTAAGTCAGCCGATATGTCATTCGATTAGTCCATCTATCGTAAGTTAGGAAATGCTCGGATGCAGATAACTTTGCTTTCACACAGGTTTTTCTTAGTAGTTATGATTGCCACCTAGCCTCTGCCGGGTTAATGTAACACCCTAAGGGATTAGATTAGATTAGATTAGATTAGGGGTGGCCTCTTTCACGGCGACCTTCTCGGTTTATTGTGATCCCCAGTCCCCCAATCCTAGAAGGCGCCCTCTAACTTTGCCCTCTTTATGAGGCTTAACGTCCATGAGAGCGGCTCCTGTATGTAGCTCTGTGCTGTGGGATACTCTTTGCCCAAGATTAGCCTTGCCCTTGCCAGGCCTTCGCAGTTGCACAGTACATGGACTGGAATTTCTTCCTCCTCCTTGCAGAATCTGTACATGGCATCTTCAGCTAGCCCTATGTTGTACATATGCGTATTTAGTCTACAGTGATCTGTCAATAGGCCCACTAACATTTTGACGGTTTTCCTATCTTTATCGAGTAGGTCTCTAGTAAATTCAGGCTTCTGTTCTTTTCGGAACTCCTTTGCCTGCCTTTGCCCAGGCGATCTTTGCGACCAATCCTTGGACCTATGGTGTATCCATTCGTTGATGGATTTTCTGATTTGTGATTTGGTGGTGCCGAAGGATGGGCCAGGCCCGACGAATTGCCTCGACGAACCTTGTCTGGCCAGATCGTCTGCCGCCTCGTTACCCTTCACGCCTTCGTGGCTAGGAACCCAGGCCAAAATTAGTTTCCTTTGGGAACCCACCTCGTTTAGGGCATTAACGCAGTCCCAAACCAATTTGGAGTCAACACTTGCTGAACTAATCGCTTTAAGTGTTGCTTGGCTGTCCGAGAAAATGGCGACGCTTTTTCCGAACTCAGTCCATCTCCCCACTTCTCTAACGCAATGGTGGATTGCTGCTACCGCCGCTTGAAAGACCGTTGTATCCTTGCTGAAGCTTATCGCGAGAGTCTTCCTAGGCTTTCTTCCGTATATACCGGCTCCCGGTTTTGGAGCCGTCTGTATACCAGTTCGAGTCCGCTCTTATCTGGCACCCTAAGGGATAAAGTAGCCTTGTTTTACGGTACTGGAACTGCTATACTGAATCTGGTATAGTGACGCAAACAGTATTTTGTGCATGCTTTAAGAAAACGGTTTTGAAATTGGTTCATAATTTAAAGGCACCAGAACCTGCAAATCCCAAAAAGCCCAAAAACTTGACGAGTTTTAGACGAAAACGTGCTTCTGATCTTGATATTATCCAGCTGTTCCTTCCAATATTTTTGCTTGACTATAGCCGCCAAGTACATTTTTATTTTTCGACCACAACGAAGCAGAATTTATAGGTATTGAGCTGCTAGTGACATCTAATCCAAAATGCGATATTCAGGAGAATTTTTGTGTTCTATTATTATATATCACACTTTAAAATTCAGGTCACACCTTGTATATTAAAAAAGAAAGAAAATCAATCGAATCTTTTTTATCACATTGCTTACACTCGCTCTGTTTCTACACAATATTTCTAAGCGGAAAACGTTTTCAAAGTTTTCTGGTACATGTTTCCTTCCACATCCTAATATTCTTACGTAATTTCGAACAGAGCAGAATTTTGCAACTCTACAGATGTCGTTGATGGACGCGATTAAACCTCGAGCGAGAGCTAGCGTTGCATCAAGTGTGCAGCGGTAATATTGCCACTGGTAGTCGACCGTCTTTTATTTTCCTAGCGCGCGGTTCTCGATTGCCCCAACAGATGGGGCGCATGTTGTCTCTTTCGTATAAATAGAAGTTTTATTTATGATAAAATACAAGCTCGTCGATTTAAACAAAACTCGTTATTGTTTGTTATTTTAAATTGTGTAATGTGCACATATGTAAGCTTGCTACGTCTCTCTCTCTCTCCCACGATATATGTACATATTCCTGTATTATTATTATTATGGTAAAATATCTTCACCGTTCGGTTTCGAAATATTGGCACGTTTCCTTTACACGAATTTGGTCGATATCGCAGAACTACTACAATTAAAATTCTTGTGATAATTTATATCAAATCCTATTCTCAAAAGAATGTTCAACGCAGCGTTATTTTGATTAATTTATGTTTAACGGCCGTTCGTATTTCAAGCGGGAGCCATCTTATTAATTAGACACAGGTGTATGTCTGCATTTTCAAGTCAATAATCACGTCACGCTTGTTTATTTGATAACATCGTCTCCCCGGTTGTTTTATGAAATGTCTGTGTCTCGTCGTGATTCAAAAATCACCGCTTGCTCAGATTTTATATCCGTTATGATGGCGTTTAATCTGATTTGTGTGTATCTTTAGATTTATAAAATTGCAACCGTTATTATCGAATAAATTTGGGTTTGATTATAATTGGCGGATGGTAATTGTTATTTATGCGTCCGATATTGATTAGTGCTGTTCGTTTGGTTGTAATAAATTAGTGGGAATTTGGATAATCCTAATAGATTGACAAATCTAGAAAAGGGGCATTAATCCCAACTAAAAATATTTTTGCATGCTTTAGAAAGCTTCTACCACAAAAAATTCAATTTAATTCAATCTTTTTGTTGTTCTCCGTAACAGCAGGTCCCTTCCGCTATACTTCTTCGTCTTCTTCATATTTTCGTGTCCCTAAATAGTGTCACGCTGTTACACAACACACGGTCCCATATCGGCCTGCATTATGCAATGTAAAAGACCCGTCCGTGAGGCGTGACGAAGATACGAGGAAGTAAAGAGTTCGAAGAATATAGGGAGATCATGCGGTCACGTGAGCGGCGAGATAAGGATCCGGAGGGTACCGCGGGACCGATTACGGCGACCGATGCCCGTTGACTCCGGCCACCACCTCAAGTGTACATACGTAGATACAACACAACCAGTAGAACGGGTAGACGAAGACTTTGAGCTCTCCGTACGAATTATGGGACAAGTCAAGACACGCAACTGCTGCCCTGGGACGTAGTGGAGAACGCAGACAACTACGACACGGTCGAGTTTCATCGCTAAGTTATTAGAAAACGTCACGATATTATATGAAGTTTATATTCTTGGGATCTACGCTGTTCTCCTCTACGGTCTCGGGGACGGAGAACATACTCCATCCACTCCGAAACGCTCGCGGTGAACATAAAGAAACGAGTTTAAGCGTAACTTGATGAACACGACATCATATGTATTTTGTACAGTTGTCGCAGAGAGTAGTGATTCACTGGTGGAAATGGGAATCATAAGTTTATGATATTGTGATGACATATTTTTCCTTCCTGGTCCGGTTCTAGTAGTTAAAGTTGCCCTTCTATCCTATAGAAAATTGTCAAATATTTTCCTCTAAATCATTTTTTAACTCAAAACTCTTAAAAAAAATCTAGACTTTTGGTGAACCACTGCTATATGATGCTATAACCTTGTTCTTGTCTGCACCAATAATGGAAGGAAGACGAGACAAGATGAGTGAACTTGCAGAGAACGCACACTAAACAGACGCCAAAATATGGCACAAAACAGATGGATCGAGCATGAATCTAATGTTTGATTGGTCTAATGAATTGATTCACAAAATTGCTCCACCTAACGATTATCAAAGTCTTCTGCATTGAATCAGATTTTGCCGGAATAGAACCCCTGCATGGGCCAACCCCTGAAGCACTGACACCAAGTCTGGTTATCAAAGTTATGACCTAGTGGGGGTAAGCAAGTATGTAAAAGTTCTTTGCACATACATATTTATTTCTAGACTATAATGTTGGAAAATTCGAAAAATAACTCAAAATGCCAGATAGACTTGAGTTGACCTAACAATATCAGTGGGCTTAGTAATCAAATCATAAAAGAAGGTTGTGCAATATGGTCGACTGTAAATATTTTGCAGGAAGAACTCCAATTTGGGTCGGTGCAAACCAGCATATGGCAGCTATGCCCAATAGTAGTTTTCATATGTAGAGTTGGTTTGAAAACGTTTTTCCTTTCCAAAACATCCTATGGAATATTTTACAATTAAGAAGGACCTTTAGACTTTAATGGGGACTGCTCATAATGACCGCCAAAACTCCAAGGACGATGGAGAATGTGATGTTGTCGTGAACAACAATAACCTACTAAAAAAGGACCCTCCCCACTAAATCTTAATTGTGAGAATCACCACTGATCTCACTGGTGAGATCTTTATTTCAGTTAGAGAATTAAGCTAAAAAACATGAGCAAAAGAAAATAGAGTGAATGGCATTGCAGAGAGGTTTAAAATCTTTATTTTTTTTTCTGCTAAAGTTGGCCGAGGAAGAAGTGATCTACAAAATTTATATTGGTGGCGTCAGAAGTTCGAAATATCTTTTTTTAAAGGTTTATTATTGGTGATTATACGAGCGATTTAGAAATTGAAACCTTAGAGGCTGCGTGCTGCTGGGGAGGGTGTGGAGGATGGCAGAGACAAATTCTAGTATACCAATACTTAAGGACCAATTATTGTTCAGATTCTATAATTATTAATTTTGTAGACAGGGACAGAAACATTGGAAAGCTTAAGGCTTCTCTACGCATTGAAACTTATAGTCCATTGATCTAGAAATTTGCTTGGGCGAAGGTTTTCCAACCCCCACTAGAAATAAGTACTTAGTGTGCTAAACATGGTTTTGACCGAGGACCTACTTACTTCTTTATCATAATATCTATCCAAAATAAGAAATTAGCAAGAAAGACAACGATTTCCAAGAGTCTAGCAATATCCGCAAATTTTCAATGGTAGAAGTTATGAACAACCTGTCAAAATCAAAATTTGCATGAAGATGGATGAATTTGTGTGGGATACACTTTGGGAACAACCACCCTAGTCATATGTGGTACTTCCGTAATAGCTCACCAAATACGATACTGGCTCAGCAGCTTGACTTCGCAATTCGGACGAATTTTGAAACTCCTGTTATCTAATCAGATGGCTAATGTTGTACAAGAAGCCAGGATGCTATGCTCAAAGAGCTTTCAATGCTTCCCATCGATGTCTGCTCCTTATTGGAACACCATTTGGTCTGCAAGATTTTTTGCAAAAACGTAGTTTCCTCGGAGAGCTTCCAGCACCAAACATCACTTTGAGAGACACAACTTAAACTCTTTCCATTTAAAGCACAGCTTGACTGATTGGGTCTGCCATCATTGGCAAACCAAAACTTATTGTTTTGTCACAACATCTACTTGGACCTACTACCAGTTAATCTTCAACATTTTTACCTTTTAAACGAAGACAAACTTCTTTGCATCCACTCGAGAAACTGTCTTGTGAAAAGTTGTGAATCACCTGCAGACAGCATTCCTCGTCCAGTAGATTAATTTGTTCTTAGAATACTCTATCCAAGAAAATGAATTATAAGAGTCACCACCACAAAAGTCTTTTGAAATAGACTTGGGGGATAGGTGCGCATTTACATTGAACATTGTCATTTGCCTATGTCTTGTTCTTATGCAGAAGCTTGTTAGCTGCAACCAAAATCCTTTGAGAGAAAGATTTAATTCCTTTGATTTTTTTTACTTAAAAAAACCTTGTACATGCTCCTGACGTAAACATATAACCTGATTCTCGAATCAAGAGAGTGTGCTAAACCAGGTCAATACTTTTGACGACCATAGTACGCCTCTTATTAAACACGAATCGTTCTGCTACAATAAACTATGCGACTTTGTCATTTCTGTTAATAGGATTCCAACATACCAGATGTAATTTGTGATATGTTTATGTTCCGCATTAAACTCCAGTTTTGATTATTTAAATTAGAATAATTCTGTTAATACTTGTTGTAAATAATGCTTTGTAACGGAGGGTTTTGTCAGCGGATATTACGGCTACTACCGAGATACAACATTCAGAACATTAGTTATTAGATGCTTGTAATGTTAAAATGCTAATTTGGAATAACTTATAGAAATTTAATAACGGCTCTGTCAAATAAATGATCCTAATACTTCTGTTCAAGTTAGATCCAACAGAAATGTGGAATTGACTAAATCTTCTCGTTATAGATTTTCGTTTTAGTACCAAAGGAATTTCATGAAAATTTATGCGGGAAATTTTCTAATATGAACTCGGGATTATATCAACAGAAGAACTACCAGGGCTTACGTACAGTGCAGAAACTTTTCTCATTTCCAAACACGAACGAATATTCCAGCATCATGTCTGCTTAAGGGATCCTCCTCCACCTCCGCAGTCTTAGTTTGTGCCACTTAAACACGCAGCTCGCGAAAAACCCCAGCTTCGCTTTTAATTGTTGCATGGAAAATCATGGTCGAGCGTGCTCTCAACTGCAATATGCAAATTAACTGGAAAATTGGTCCAAATTTATAGTCTGATTAGAGTGCACAATGCACCGCGTTCAAAGCCAAAGGTTATATAATATATCCCGGTTGCGCTGCTGCGAAGTAGGTAGTTCGTTGTTGAAGCTTCGGGGGTGGCGCTGCATGCGAATTGCGCATCCACCAGAAATTGCCTTACATTTTGCATGTAACTTTATATATCGTACAATGGTGGAATGAAAAGTTCTCGACGTACTTTGCATATTAATAGGACTAACCGAGTGCCGAGGCATGCGAAGAAAAAGCAAACAGCGTCTCGGAGAGAGAATAAAACGGGAAAAATACGTTCGTTCTCGTTTTGATAGTGTTCGCCTCAACTGCGAGAAACTCTGATGTCGGAGTTAATATATTCAATTTAGCGCGAGCTAAAATATTTCTGTGTCATAATAGTTCGGATCAAATCTAAATTGAAGAGGAAAATTTTCTGCTTTCGCACGCCAATTGTCGTCTGGTACTAATAATTTCTGAGGATAACTATTTCACTTTTCTGCTTTCATGGAATGTATGCCAGATGTACACGGTAGATTGAGGAGAAATTGTGTTACGAAGAGTAAACGCTTTGTATTGAGTGCAGCATATGAGACAGCCTGTATAAGAATCTCGCTCACAGCGGAAGTTAAGGGCGTGGTCTTCAATGTTAATCTTACGGAGTATTTGGTGTAGGAGTGACACTGCCTCTCTACCTTCTAGTGAAGTCTATTGAAGGAAACTGAAGTTTTCCAGGCAGAAACAATTCCTAGTCATTTTTCCACCTAATGTAGAAGCAGAAGAAGTAATGACAAAAGCAAAATGATGCTAAAACTGCATCACATGGGACTGTGCTAGCGGGCTGAACCAACTAAAAGAGCATGGTAACCCTAGCTTGGGTACCAGGACAAGAGGTAATTGGATGCTCCATCGAAGGAATGGGGGATCTAAGTCAGTCATTAAGCTTATACCATCGTATGGAATCACGAAAAGATAGACATGGCCAAAATCATTGGAAAACGGTTGGCATAGAGTGACGGAAAAGCTTCTCAAAACAGACACAAGCCAAAAAATTCATTAAAGAATATAAGTGCGCTCAAATATACAGAAGACCTTCTGAAGCCAAGTTAATTGTAGGACTAGGACTACTAACAGGACTCTGTAGACTCAACAAACATATGAGCAACCTTGGTCTGACGGAAAGTGCAGAATCTGTCAGGCCGACAACCCTAGCAAAGTTGGAGAATCCTCATAAAACAAGCAAAGCTAGACTAGGTCCTTTAGATAATAGATATACACAATAGATCTATAGATCGCAGTGGAAACAGGCTGTAGTGCCATCTCATTACTTATCTACATATCTATCTACCTACATATCTATGCTTGATTGGGCTGGGGAGGAAAGAGATAATTTGCTAGTAGATACATTGTATCCGAAATATATGCCTGAAAACGAAGTTAGAAAAATTTCCAAAATTCAATTTTGTTAAATGGAAAGCTATAGGTTTTTTATTTTTTTGAAATAAATACTGTTTATGTATATATCGCTATGCTGCCATCTTTAAAATTAATTAGTCTAGTGCCTTACGTGCCTATGTATGTGTCTATTGGCAAAAAGTGACAAAATGAAGGATCATTATTTCATTACTTGACAAACGTCCTTGATGTTATCCCCCGACATTTGGTATTATTCAGCGATGGATGCCCAGCAAAAAATAAATATTACGTCATGATGCACTTCATGTATGTACAGGATGGTTGACTGTTATTTGTACTTATTCGATACGATTCTTTACATTTTTCTTATTCGAGGTCATTCATACCTTCCGAACGGTGAAGAGTTCTCGGTTATATCAAAAAGAAAAGCAGTTGAGACTGGTGAGACTCCTGAACACTGAGATGGCATTTTTTGGACATGCCGCCAGAATCCATCCTCATTTAGCTTGGTTAAAATGCAATAATGCGATTTTTTTTATTTCAAGTTTTTCTTCAAAATCCACGGCCAGCAATAAAAGTAAAGTCTTCTATCGCATTCGAAGAACCCACAAGTTTTTAGATGAATCCTGCAAAACTTCAGAACCTGCAAGCGTTGTGTACTGTATTAAGCAGCAAAGAAGATTCGACTTTTTATAAATTCCTAGAATTAAGCGGATCCAATAATCCAGATGGACGGTTTTTAAGTTTTTTGCAAAAACATTATATCTCAAAAAGAAAAATAGGTACATTTTTTGCCATTATTCCCAATAATATTCAAAATGACTTAAGTGTTTTTAAAGCCTATCTATCTCTAACATCAGTTGAAACAATATTTCAAAACGTAGCATATTAACGAAGATATTATGTTTTTTACCTTTGCTGTAAATTACATTTTTTTTACATACATATTATGATGCTGCTTTTGCTATAAACCCCCATCTTGTTGACATCTGAATTTTTTTCCCAAGTTGTTTCCACGACATAGAAACAACCATTCAAAATAATTTATCAGTTCTTTTCAGTGCAGTGTACAACGTATTTATTTTTTTGGCAACAACCTTACGGCAGCACCATCACTTGCAACATCGGCCATGTTTGATAGAAGGGGTGAACTATGTTTTATTGTTGCAATCTTAGATTTATTTATCCTGGTAGAACGTGGTCTATATCAAATTTCTCATTAACTTATATCATCGTTTAATATTAAAATTAATACTAAGACAACTAATACATTTTAGTGTTCGACTCACAAAATAGCGGTTGCTACGGTTTGGTATGGTCACTTGCTTCTAGACTGAATTCCGTTAAATAGTCAGAAAAATGGGGAATGAGGAAAGTTACAAAGATTTTGGCAACGAGTATGCTGAAGCCAAGTTTCCAAAAACACAAAAAGATTTAGAATCGAATTTCAGAATATCTTTGAGAATACTGATGATGGGCACTGGGCCGTAAAGTCTTTGTTAAAGCTATTTGTAACACTAACAATAGCTAATTTAAAACATCATCAATTACCTACCTAAATATTCCACACCACAATTTTTATGTTTGAGAAACTTTAAAAAACGAGTGCTAAAATTTTCGCATTAAATAAAAAATAAGAATCCAAGCCTTGAATTGATACCATACGGTGCTTAACCAACTTTACTTCCACTACCTATTCGTTTGCCATTTTTTCGTCATCAAGTTTTTTTGATTCGATAATTGAAACTATTTTGCCAATGATAAAAGCTACTCAACCTTTAAACCTGTTTTGACCAAGCCGTCACTGGATTTCTTTTAAAATTTCGAAAGATGGCGCTAGTGGTCTGAGAGAAAGATGTCAAACGTCATTTGACACTAGAGTGCCGTCAAATTTTCAGTAGTAATGTCCCTAGGACAGTGATAATCACGAAATAATTGTATTACTTTCCGAGAGCACGTGCTAGAGGAAAATAATAAAATTATGAGGATTTGTCTCTGTCCGTGAGATATTTGATCAGAAAATTTTTGGCTTTTTAAATTAACGTTAACATTTATTTATTAAAAGAACAATTATCGAAAGTACAATTTGAGAAACTAAATGAGCTTGCAGAAGTTGAGAGATTGGATATCCTGATACATGTGACACAAAAGGATTAATTTTGATTGGTCGAAAATTGAATCCAAAAATTTTCAGTAGTAATATCCCTAGGACAGTGATAATCACGAAATAATTTTATTAGTTTCCGAGAGCACGTTGCTTGGTACCAAGCAACGTGCTAGAGGAAACTAATAAAATTATGAGGATTTATCTCTGTCCGTGAGATATTTGATCAGAAAATGTTTGGCTTTTTAAATTAACGTTAACATTTATTTATTAATAGAGCAATTATTGAAAGTACAATTTGAGAAACTAAATGAGCTTGCAAAAGTTGCTGAATTTGTTTCCAAACTATCTATATTTTCACTATTTAGTTCTCCAAATCGTGACATTTCGAAAATTAAATTTGAAACTGTCAAAAGTTGTACATAAGCAGTGATATGACATTAAGTCAGGTGACAGCCGGGGTGTTATCGCTAGCGATAACATTCCGGGGTAGTTATCAGTATAATCAAATGTTGATTGGACATCCTGATAGCTACATGTGACATAAAAGGATTAATTTTGATTGGTCGAAAATTGAATCAAAAAATTTTCAGCTAAATCCATCACGCCAGCTAAATTTGATGCAGTAACTAAACACTTCAATTTAAAAAGTGTAACAGTGAATAACATCAAACCCTAGTTGGATGAAGTTCATGCTGTCTCCACTCTAATGTTCTCTCTCTATTTACAATTCGATAACTGAGTTTAAACGTGGCCGGATATCCACAAATTATGGACAATGTTTGGAGCATCCACTGGAAGTAACTTTTCCAGAAGTGATTGGCAAAATTCTGCATGTAAGTAGGTACTTTATTAATAGGCGTTCCTTTGAACTCGGACTACTTTGCTATGTAGGCTAAAGATATGCCACGCCTCCTAGCTTTATCCCGCATCATCCGCAGCAGATATGTCAAGATTCTCACAGAGGTACATATATGCCAACCTTAAAGATTGCAAAATTTAGTTTCGGCTAATTTTTTGGAAACACTTGAGGAGACTTTTAGGCAACAGCTTGAAAATCAGGGTTTAAGTTTTAAAAAATGGAACACGTTAGTAAACGAAGATTCACGATCTAATGATTATTCATTAAAACAATAAATCAAGCCAAAGTCGTAAATTAAATACATCCTATTTGGTATACAGTTCTCCAACACGTAAACGCTAAACGTCAACATGCAATATAATGCATTTATGAGCACGAGTTTGCTAATATCGAGTTCTTGGATTTAATTTCCGCATAACTGTTAATTCCGTTCGTGTTACTACGTATACGGACCAACCAAACTTGTTGGGTAGAACACCTTGAAGCCAACACAATGTTATTAACCAACTTCGTATGCATGTTATTAGACAACTTGTTGAAAAACAAATTTTAGTTAATAAAATACCACAAACATGAGACTTCGCTGTTTGTCTTTAAACTAAACCTGCATTAGAGGAGAAATCTGCTTTCCACAGCTTCCACAGAAATAAAAATATCATTTTCACCAATAAACCATTCCATTTCCTTATTGGCTACATTCCCGACCGTTCCGCCAGCGAAAAGGTTGCAGTTCAAGCGAATCAAACTAAAAATTATAGTTGAACTCTAATAAAACCGGAACGAGAAAACGAAGAAATATGAAGTGCGACTTTGCTGAACATAATTTTCAACTGATTACGTTCGTAGCGCCTCGGGAAATTGGCTTTCGTCACGTCGAGATACGCTGGCGGGGTGTGCTGCCCTGTTTGTGTTACGCCAGAGACGTGTTTGCCACGGAACCATCCTGTGGGATGTATGTATGTACAAATATTTTGCGCGAGCTGGATAAACACGTCGATCTCTACGAGAGATTGCTTATTTCTCGTCACACCAGCGCAAACAGAATTATTATTGGACGGGGTACTATGCGAACACCGCGTCGGAGAAATCGGATGGTTTTCAGCCGTGACCTTTTCTAAATTTCTTGCGGTCTCTCTAAAGTCGAGAAACTTAACTGCAAATTGAAATTGAATTAATAATTTTGGCGAGCGAGTGCGTCGGATGTGCATGAATTTCCCGAATATAGTTTTCTCGGATCTATGCCTGCTCTGTTTGCTAAATAAACGAACTCGAAGTTAGAACCTCGGCGAGAGATTGATGGCGAAAATTAAAATTTTTAACCTGCTGGTTAGAAATATTTACTATGCCAAGCAATATTCAAGTAATGGAAACACTACTTGTCTATATGAGGAGCGTATACAACGTTTCTGACTTCTCGTTACTTGACATCTTCATTATTTTTGCCAGATTTATTTCCAAAAATATTCAGCAGCAGCCCGTGTAGCTTATCTGCACATGTCTTCTCTCTGCTGTATTGACATTTGTTGTACAGTAGCATTGCTTATCTTCCAGAAAAGAGCATTTCTCTAAGCATCTTTACACACTCCTTCAGTCTAATATAAATTTTCCATGGTGTTAAATTTGGGTTCCGATAGCTTCAAACGCTCGCTGATAGTGGAACATCTTTCGGAACCATGATTTTGGTGGTCCTAAACAATGACATTGAGTTGGTTTCAATGTGGTATTGACCTGAATCGAGCTAGGTTTGAACTGATTTACTTTAATTTCGATCCAGTCTGAGCTTTTTTATTTCAAGTTGGTTTAGTATTCTCTACATGGAATTCATTATGGCCTAGTTCAGAACTGGCTCTGACTGATTTGAATTGCTTTTGACCTGACCTGAACTCGTTCCAATTAAGTAGTCATTCAGAATAAAATAAAAATAAATTAGCTAATAGAGACTTCATTACACCAGCGTTCAACTAATTTAAAGCCAGGTCAAAACAAGCTCAAATTAATATCAAACCAGCTCCAACTTAACCAAAAATTAAACCAGTTTAAATCAGGCTAGAAGAACATCAGACAACGGTAACACCATTGATCATTGCATGCAGAACTTTGTCGTATAACCATTAAAACGATGATCTCGAACATTGGTGATTTTAGGCCGACCTCAGTCTTGACTAACATAATCCAAAATGATCAAAACTGGGTAAAAAATACTTAAACCTCTTTCAAACTAGTTTATGGTGCAGAACCATCAAAATGTTTCAGTATAATTAAAAATATAAGTTAGAACTATCAATACTTAGTATCATATTCAAGACCTTCGCAGTACGAGCCAAAACACGGAAGCTCTCAGAAGCTATAGGAGTATAACATATATTCAATAAAAGAATTTACGTCGACGTCGCAAAGTATTATGGAAGCGGTTGTTTCAGAAAAAGAAAAGGTTTTTTAAAAGAATTATCCAAAAAGATTGGACCCAATTGAAAACTATTGTGGAAGACTATTAAAGCATGTTTTAGATTTGCTAAAATAGAAAATTCAAAATTGCTTAAAATATCAGTTGGGCGCTACCACAGCCATGGCCAAGAATCATCAAAACCACAGTCTACAACCATTAAAACTAAACCAAAGTATAGTCCAGGAATATCATTCGGAATTATTGAAACCATAGCTCATTAAAACAATGACACTATGATTAACTATATGAGCTAGAACTATCAAGACTATGATATTGAAGGCTTTTGCGTTGTGAGTCACTATTGGTGGAAGGGATAAAGAGGAGAAAAGGAGAGGACCTGTGGAGACTTCCGAGTTTCACATATGTTTCAAAGTATTATTGGAAGCGGTTTCTTCAGAAAAAAAATAGATTTTAAGAAGGTCAAAAAAAAGAGAATTACCAAAAAAGATTAGAGCGAGTTGAAAACTATGGTGGGGGACTGTTAAACCATGTTTTAGAATTTCTGAAATAGAAAAATAAGGATATCAGGACCTACAACAACCAAAAAAGTCAAAAAATGCTCAAACTTGCTTCAAAATTGCTTAAATTATCAGTTGGGCGCTACCAAAGCCTAAGAATCATCAAAACCATGGCCTACAACTATTAAAACTAAACCAAAATATAGTCCAGGAATATCATTCGGAATTATTGAAACTATGGCTCATTAGTACAATGACACTATGATTAAATACATGAGCTAGAACTATCAAGGCTATGATATTGAAAGCTTTTGCGTTATGAGTCACTACTGGTGGAAGGGAGGAAGAGGAAAAAAGGAGAGGGGCTGTGGAGACTTTGGGGTTCCACATATGTTTCAAAGTATTATTAGAAGCGGTTTCTTCACAAGAGAAAAAAAACGACTTTAAGAAGGTCAAAAAAGAGAATTATCAAAAAAGATTAGAGCCAGTTGAAAACTATGGCGGGGGACTGTTAAACCATGTTTTAGAATTGCTGAAATAGAAAAATAGGGACATTAAGACCTACAACAACCAAAAAAGTCAAAAAATGCTCAAACTTGCTTCAGAATTGCTTAAAGTATCAGTTGGCTGCTACCAAAGCCATGACCAAGAATCATTAAACCCATGGCCTATAACCATTAACACTAGACCAAAATATAGTCCAGCAATATGATTCAGAATTATTGAAACCATGGCTCATTAGAACAATGACACTATGATTCATTCAATATGATTAAACACATAGTTTAGAACAATCAAGATTATGATATTGAAGGTTTTCGCGGTACCAGTCACTATCGTGAGGGTTTCAGGGTTTTTATTGCATCAGAGCAGCACTATAAAATATTTTGAAGTATTATTGGAAGCGGTTTCTTCAGAAAAAAAAAACGATTTCAATAAAATTCACGGAAGGTCAGAAAATGAATTATCACAACAGATTAGAGCCAGTTGATAACTATGATGGTAGAGGATGGATAAATTGTGATTCAGAACTGCTTAAATTAAGAGACAGGAGTATCGAGTTCTAGAATTATCAAAAAAAAATTAAAAGGCTCAAACTTGCGTCAGAATTGCCAAGAGTATGTGCTAGCTTCTAGCAAAGCTATGGCTAAGAATCATCGAAATGGCTATGGCCTACAACCATTAAAACAAAACCAAAATATAGTCCAGGAAAATCATTCGATTTTAAGAAGGTCAAAAAAAGAATTACCAAAAAAGATTAGATCAAGTGGAAAACTATGGTGGGGGACTGTTAAACCATGATTCAGAATTGCTAAAATTAAGAGTGTTAGAATTATCAATAAGTTAAAACAGTTCAAAGATGCTTTCAAATTGCTAATATTATGAGCTGACCAAATCCATGGCCAAGCATCAAAACCCTAACTTTTGGCCATTAAAATTTAGTTAAAACTAGACCAAAATATAGTTCAGGCGAATGAAATCTTTAATCTAGAAGTGTTAAAGTGAATGGCTCAGAATACTTAAAATTATAATTAAGAACCATTGGAACCAGAGTTAAGTAGGTACAGAGTGCCAGTGCTGCAGTTGTGAAATATTAGAATTGCGTTCAATGTCTGCATATAGTTCTCTTAAAAAATATAAAATAATGTGGATAAAACTTAGGGTTCAAAAATATTATATATGTATGTCATTAAATCATGTATGCTCATTCATCATAATATGTACACCTTACAAGAAATTTTTATGCATTTGCTTCTTCTTACGTGTTGCTATACAATTCTTAAGGTAAGTTTTCCAAGACAATGCTTTTTCTAGGAAACCAGAAAAAAAAATGTTAATATTTCACGTAAATCGAGCTGCTCCAACAAGCGTCTGACAAGCATTGCAACATCTATCCAATTTACAGATCGCAAAAATGCAGTTCATTCCGCAATTGTTCAGGCATTTTTTACATTTATCGTCCTTGCAATCTTGTGTGATGCTGTCAGAAAGCGTAAATTATATGCACAGTTATATAAAAAAATATATACCTTCAGGTGACATGACAAAAAGCTGGTTTTAAAGAATTTTAACTTGTTTATCTTAAATTAACATTTAAGATGGTTTCGCTGACTTATCGACTATATAATAAAGAAAAACTTACTTAACCTATGGACTGAAGAATATAACAATAAGTTTCGTCCTGTTTTTTTTCCCTCATCGTTTTAGTATTGCACAAGGTCTTCTAAATTAACACAAAATAGATTTTAAACACATTAATCACCAAGAACTTTTAAAAGGTTTGCGTCGACAATTTTCGCCATCTGACCCTGAGTCGTGGTTTCGTACTTCTAAAATGTTTAGAAAAAATCGCTCATAGTACACCTAGTTACGTAAAAACTCTTTACCTGTTCTTCTTTTTTATTACACCTGAAAAAGTTTCACTTTCTGCATGTTATACAATTGTGTCTAGCCTCCGCTACTATTTCCAAGAAAGGGTTAATTTTTATGGCTCGATTTAGGAGGGTTTGTCGTAAAAAAAAACCATCGACAGTTCGTCGGATGCTGTCTTGTAACGTGAAAGAGTTTATTCGTTATTAAATATGAAAGTGTTATGTGACGTAATGATTAGAAGTATTATCTGTGTGCATTTAATATCGGTAAGTTTTTTTTCCTAAGATGACAGTAATTCTAATAGAATTTAATTAATTGTATTTACCGCAAACGCAATGAAATAAAATAGATTCTTATTCGTTTCGCGAAAGTCATCTTCGTTAGTACTATCACCACAAATAGCATGAGAGATCGTGATGAATACCATTAAGTACAGTATTTAATGGAAATGCTTAACTCCGAACGCGTAATGGCCGCTTAGTTCACCTGTCGCTAGTGGACAGTAACTGAATCTGAAATAATGACTTTTTATGGACTCGTGTGTAAGGGTAATTTGTATGCAGATTTCTAAATGGCTTGTAAATTAAGGGTGGTAATTGCACAGATTCAACCACGTAGATAGTCATTCTAGTACGATCTTTATGGTGATGGTGATCTTCAACGGTTAATGATACAAACATTCCATAGATGACGTTAATAATTCCCTCTTCTTGATGGCTAAATTAAGAATTAGAATTAATTAGGAAGGCCAGTTTCAAAGGTAGCATTTTTCGTTTTTATAATTTTATTTTCCAGGAAATGAAGGATTATGAATTCTTGAGCATATACTGGAATTATCTCCTTAATATTTTAGAATTATTTTTGCAATCCCATCACGTCATTATCACTAATTCATCCAATCTTCCACCATTGTCTGATAACGTCTACCGCCCCCCTTTTGCAGGAACCAATTCAAAAATTTTGGTTAAAGAGAAAGTGCTTCTCAAAATACTTGTCACATTCTGCATCAATGAATATTCCTCGTATTTGTCTTCAAATTTTGTCCAAAGTACAGGTTTCATTTCGCGGGGGCCACTGAAATGGTGCGCATCCGGGTACCAGTTCAAATCTCCAAACAATCTGTGAAATTCCAGCAAATACGAGTGCAAGTGGATTTTCCTACAGCTACCACATGTGTCTCATGTCAGCAATCAGCCTGCTAAGTCTTTTAAATACTTCTTTTTAATCTAGACGAAGAACGTCCTCATCTTCACTCTTTTGGTTGCGTCCACTAACGCTACGTACCGGTTTTATCATCTTCATCTTGATTGTCTTCAATTTTTTTAGCAATATCCTCGTTAATTTTCAAAA
>ML219130.1:20343-44795 GCA_004785975.1 Popillia japonica | reverse complement strand
ATACAAGCAATTCAACATCAATGTCAAACAGAAATTCAAAATGGCGGATTTCGAGATAGCCATAGCAGCTTTCTTAAGTTAAATAGGCGCCATATTGGATTTTTATATCACTAAATAAAGCTTTTTATTCTCTTTTCATCCATGTAACATAACCTATAATTAAATAACGAAATACTACTTTAATTAACAGTTTTATATTTTAATCAAGTAGACTTGCATGAACCCAAACAATATCAAATGAAATACAAAAAACAACAAATGTTATTTAACATTTATAGATAATCTTCAAAATGGTGACCATTGTTTGTTAGGCATAATTCACAACGTTTACTAATACTTCGGGTAACTTTCCGTAACGTATTTCCATTAAATAAAGCTGAAATATTACTTGTGCTAGATTATCAAAAGTATGGCGAATTATTCAATTGAAGAATATGATTTGTACATTTATCAAGTGCCATAAATTTCTCGTCTTGCCAGCCAAACTTGTTTAACTAATTTTCCGGATAGAAGGCAACCAAACATAAAAACATTCAAACGACTAGACATGAATATGCAGCTGTCTGGAAGTTTGAAAAAGTCCATCAAAACTAGGGAAAATAATTTTGTATTAGTACAAGATCGTAACCGTAATGGTGAATTATTAACATAGGCTTCTGTTGCGGCTAATCCAAGTATCTCAAATCGAGAAATAGAAGCACAGGTTAATGTATCCAAATCTACAGTATGAAGAATTTAAAAAAAGCACAAATTTCGCCCTTATACGTTACATGGTGTCCAACCTTTAGGACCACAAGATTAAAACCGCAGGCTAGCATTTTGTAGGCGGTTTGTCCGCAAAAGTAGAGAAACAAATAATTTCACATGTCGAGTATTATGGACAGATGAATCTCATTTCTCTAATTGCGAAGTATTTAATCGACATACTGAACACTACTGGTCTACAGAAAATCCGCATGTTGTAGTGACACATCGAAATTAAGTTCGATTCGTTTTAACGTATTTTGTGGTATAATGGGAAGTCATTTAATTGGGCCTGTAATCTTTGACCGAACGTTGACTGCTCAGCGGTATTTAGAAATTATTGAAACAACAATAGAAGATTGCGTAGATGACTCACTTTTGGCAGAGAGGAGTGGGCTTTGGTATCAGTAAGATGGATGTCCAGCCCACAATTCCCGAAATGTAATAACTTATTTAAATGATCTATTTGAGAATAAGGTTATTGCTACAAACACCACTACTAGATGGCCCGCCAGATCAGCAGATTTATCACCCCTTGACTTTTTTTGTGGGGTTTATTAAAAGGTAAGGTATACGGAAGTCATCATAATTATAATAATGTTGAAGAGCTGCGCGAAGCAGTGCTAGAAGCGTGCGCAAGTATTAATGGAAATACGTTACGGAAAGTTACTCGAAGTATTATTAAACGTTCTGAATTATGCATAGCAAACAATGGTCGCCATTTTGAAGATTATCTATAAATTTTAAAATTGAGATTTGTTGTTTTTTGTATTTCATTTGATATTGTTTGGGTTCATGCAAGTCTACTTGATTAAAATATAAAACTGTTAATTAAAGTAGTATTTCGTTATTTAATTATAGGTTATGTTATATGAAAAGAGGATAAAAAACTTTATTTAGTGGTATAAAAATCCAATATGGCGCCTATTTAACTTAAGAAAGTTGTTATGGTTATCTCGAAAGCCGCCATCTTGAATTTCTGTTTGACATTGATTTTGAATTGCTTGTATCGAGCATATTGCTTTTTATATGAAACTTTTTTTCGTAACTTTTATACTTACGGAGATATTCGACTTAGAAGAAAATGGCCATTTTTGATTTTTTTGACATAACTTCTGAATGGTTCAAGATTTTGAATTTTTCAAAACAGATTCTAGATCAGCGCATAAAACTGCAAAACATTGCCCATTTAAACAAATCTCTATCTTCAATAATAAGGAAGATGTCCATGCAATCCCACGCGATTTGGGACAGCCTGTATTTTAACAGAAAAAAACTAAAATTAAAATAAGACTAATTTAGAAAGGAGATAATGAAAAGTACATCATTGAAGTTTAAAAAATTACATTTTTAATCAAATATTTTCTGGTCACTATACGCGAATTACAAATAATTAATATTATTTTTTTTTTATTCTATAATAGTGTCACAAAAATGACACATTATGATGATGACACGTTGACGTTGGCATTGGAGTGAGTGGAAATGTTAAAACAACTTTCTCGATGTGTGATTGTTTTCTGTCTCATTCTCGGCAATAGATTCTGCATCTGTCTCTCTCTGATACTAGCATCATACTGCCACACTTTATCGTGTTTATTTAAAGTTAAACAACTGAATTAACGTCTGGCAAATTAAATTTAGATTTATTTATCCGTAAATAAGATAATATTTAAATGCCAGACATTATAAAATACTTTGAATTTTTTATTTAAAAAAAAAGAAAATTTGCGTCTGGCTTGTAATTAGCAATGATAAAAATGTCTGGCAATAAAAAATTTATGTCAGGCAAACCTATCCAAAGTGAGAAAATTAAAAATTACACTTCTTAACATTCTTTTAAAATCTAGGATTATTACCTGTGCAGGTAGGCTGCGCACTAATATAAGCAACCGCTACCGCCAGCCAGACGGCTCAGACTCTAACCGAAGGAGCAATAAGGACAACATATCAAAAAATCAGCTGACCTGAAATTCTTGTTTTTTAAACGTTGCTAGCTCCCGTACTATTATGATGGGGAAGAATATGTGTATGATCCAAAATACGAAGTAAAAAAAGTATTCACTGTCGAAGATGAATCGATACTAGTAGAATATTTTAAACAATGTGCAAAACTTCATTACGGTTTAACTCTACAGGAAGTAAGAAGGTTGGTATATCAATATGCAACTGCCAACAATAAAGAAGTTCCATTGTGGGAAGAAAATAAAACTGCGGGATGCGGTACTTTCGAGCCAGACACCCTGATTTAACACTTCGGAAACCGGAAGCAACAAGTCTTTCTAGGTCAACAGCCTTCAATAAGACTACAGTCGGTGAGTTTTTCAACAACTATGATAAAGTGTTGGAAAAGTACAACTCCTCTTTGCAGCCACAGCACATTTGGAATACAGATGAATCTGGCCTGTCCACGGTGTATTTCGGGGTCAAAATGTGACGATGATTGCTGCCATTAATGCCATTGGCAATAGTATCCTGCCTTTGTTCATATTTCCGAGAGTTCATCTAAAAACACATATGTTAAAGGGAACTCCTCCAGGCTCAATTGAGGCTGCAAATCCCAGCGGATGGTCTACCGAAGATATTTTTTTCAATTCTTGGAACATTTTATAAAACATGCAAAACCAAGCACTGAAGAACCTCATTTGCTTATTCTGGATAACCACGAGACCCATATCTCTATTAATTGTGTACAAAAAGCCAAGGATGCAGGAGTAATTTTGCTAACAATTCCGCCTCATACAAGCCATAAACTGCAGCCGTTAGACCGTACAGTTTATGGTCCATTCAAGCTTTATTATCATCGTGCTATGGATGAATGGATGAGTACTCCAGGTATTGCTCGTCAACCTATTACTATTTATGATGTCTATGAGATAGCTGGAAAAGCATATGAAGCAGCGTTCACTCCCAAGAATATTACCAACGGCTTTAAGAGCAGTGGTATTTTTTTTTTACCCAGGAGGATATTCATTACGAACGGAGTGTGGGACTCCAGTACTATGGAATGTACTGTTTACCCACTAAAACCTCCTGCATTTCAAAAAAAAATCGGAACACACCCAGAGCCGTCAGGAAGACATTACATCAGGTGCGACCGGCGCGGCGGGCTATCTAGCTCTGTCTCTTTGCCTTGCTCTTTCTTCCGCCTCCTTGTGACTCATAATGTTACTAATCTTGCTCTGGATAGATTTCCATTTGGATTTACTTGCAATCATAGTCGAAACCAGCGTATCCGGTGTTAGTGTACTTCCCAAGTTCGTATATACAGCTTGCCTAACCACTTCCCATCTGATACAGTCGAAAAGGGTATGCTCGGCCGTGTCGATATTTCCGCAGTATATGCAAACATCATTATCGTCTTTATTGAAACGTTTGGCGTAAGATCTAAACACGCCATGCGATGTTAGAGCCTGGCTGAGATAATAATCCACTTCCCGATGTCCACAGTTGACCCACGCAGATATATCAGGAATTAACCTCTTTGTCCATTGAGCTTTATTATGCTCATTTGTCCACCTGGTCTGCCAGTTCTTGATCGATGCATCTCGTGCCATTTTCTTTACGGATCTATGATCATCTTCGTGCCTGTGTTTGTATATGTAACACCTTTCCTGAACTAACAGATCGATGGGTATGGTGCCCGTTATTACTTGCAAGGCTATTCCAGATGTAGTCCTGAATGCTGATGCGACCCGCAGGAGCATGGATCTTTGTAAACGCCAGAGTTCCATAGCATACTTCCGGATGCCGATTACGTTATTCCATACAGGAGTCCCATAGAGCACCATGTTGTGCATGGCACTACACAAAACCGACCGCTTACTGCTTCTTGGTCCCCCTACGTTGGGCATCAGCCTGGTCAGCGTAGAGAGCTTGGCGTCGACCTTAGCAACCACTGTCACCACATGCTGTTTAAAGTTCAGCTTATCATCCATATTCACTCCCAGATAGGTTTGGCATTTAACAGGTATTACCTTCACACCTTCCAGGCTAAAAAAGATGTGATCCCTCTTCCGGCTACCCCTTACAATCACCGCTTCGGTCTTCTCGGGTGCAGGAGTCATTTCCTGCTGTCTAATCCACCCACTGATTCGCTCTAAACAAATGTTCACATTTCTCATCAGCGTTGTATCGTTTTTCGCACCGACCACCAGTGCTAGATCATTGGCGAATGCTATGCTTACGGCATCTGTCGTGAGCTCCAGACTAAGGATATCATCGTATAAAATGTTCCACAGCGTCGGTCCAAGAACCGACCCTTGCGGAACACCACATTTGCTTGCCATAGTTGTTTTTCCACTCAACACTATCCTTCTATTGGTTAGATAGCTGGTTATTATATTTACAAGATAGTTGGAAATCTTCCTCCGCCGCAGTTCTTTTATAAATAAAGAGCAGTGGTATTGTTCCGCTGAACAGAGATATATTTGATGATAGCGACTTTCTCGCTTCAAATGCTACTGATAGATCACAAAAACACAAAAATCAGGACAATATATCTGAAACACTAACTAAGCCAGATAACACAAACAATGCAGATGTCCCAACGAGCTATCAAGACCAACCTTCCACAAGTGGGTTAAGTTTGGACACGAATCTAGCAGCTACTCTGACAAGAGTTCATTCTGAATCAAGTCCATCCGTAAAGGTGACCCTTGTTATGTGGAAACCATTCCCAAAGGTGACAGTAGAAAGGTAATGTACTGGAAGAAAAAGGGGAAAGTCCACTATCCTCACTGATACACCAGAGAAATTAACACTAGAGATTAGAAAGCAGCCGAAGCTGAAAGCAGTCAAAGCAAAGGTAGCAAAGATAAAACGTAGGGTAGTAGAAAGTAGTAGTCGCTACTACGCCTGGTAACTGGAATGCATCTGTTGAATCCGATAACGATTTTGATATTGATAATGAAGTCGCTACCTCGCGCTAAAGAGACAACTTAAGTCAGAAGAACTGAAAACTGGAGATTATATTCTTATAAAATGTTCTGGTGATAAATTGTTTCAGCATTTCGTTGGTTATCTAACTTCTACAAAGAAGAACTGACACATTTGATTTCCTTGATAGTGCTGAAACATTTTTGGTGGTACACGATGATGTTATCTGCAAGTTACCTCCTCCATTTTCTATTGGTGGAACAAAACGCACGTCTAATTTATTAAAATTTTCTGTTGACTTTTGCAGCTACAATTTGGCATAAAACATTCATGTTAAGTTTAGTTGTTTTGTTAATCGTTA
The DNA here is from genome assembly GCA_004785975.1 of Popillia japonica. NCBI lineage: Eukaryota > Metazoa > Arthropoda > Insecta > Coleoptera > Scarabaeidae > Popillia > Popillia japonica. Next base: position 38,812 of record ML219130.1, on the reverse strand, counting down.
AAGAAGAAAATTAAGTAGTGCATTAACATTTGCGTTTATTTGTTTTTACATCTTTAAACATTGTCCCCTGGTACATCGTTAGGTGTCCCTTGGTATATCACTAGGCCGTACCTAGGAACAATTGTCACGTGAATACAAATTGTAGAGCAAAGACCTCAATTTTAACTTTATTCAAAAATAAGGAGGAGGAATAACATGATGCCCTCTAAAAAATTTAATATTTTTAAGCTAAATTGCCCTCAAAAAATGTATAAATGTCCCTGGGTAGAACACCTTCCCCTACCTACATATATTTCACTTGGATATTTCGACCTGTCATCGTTCGTGTATTTTGTATTCTTTGCATTTTTTGGAGTTATCCCTTCATTTCTATTTAGCTTTACGTAAAAAGTTCTTTTAAGAACTAAAAACCCTGCTGCTGGAAATTTGGCAACCTCTAGTAAAATGTCCATAAGAGCAATACTTCGAATGACTTCGAAGTTGGGGTGACATAGACTATACATAAGCAAATTGTCAAAATTATTATTTTTTTATTATTACACATATACACCTCCCCTATGTGTAACCATAAAAAGATAATTGTCAATCTATTAGCAGCATGGTAGGCAACCACTTGTACATCAAGAACAAAAATACTTACATTAAGCCTCTTTGACACGACGTTAAATTTACGCAAAAATGTACTAGAAAATTTACGAATAAATGATATGACACGTTGCAAACAGAAAATTATGTAAAGAAATTTACTACTAAATTTATTCGTAAATTATTTAGAACCTGTCCGAAATGTATTAGTAAATCTGCGCGATAAAACTGCGCACATTGTTCCATTGATGAAGATATCAACAGATACAAACATAACCTTCAATAACTAATGTCGTGGTCAAAGGATCAAGTATTACTATTACTATCAATTACAATGTAATTGTGCAGTCAGTAGCAGTTCAATTTAACAGTATTACTGTTAAATTGAAATATCCTCAAAGTCTACTAAATACGTCAAATTTTAGTTTGATTACATCAATATGTAAACACCAACTACTCTTTAATACGCATGCGCAAGTAAAAATTGTGTTAAAAATTTTGTGTACGTTGCAAACCGAAAATCATAAATTCTTTTGTAAATTTGTTAGAAAATTTATTCGTAAGATTTTGGAATAAAGAAAACATCTTTTATGTCAAATATTTCACAATTTTTATTCACGTATTTTAAATACATTGTATTGAAAATTAATAATAATTTATTTAAACGATGAGTAAATACAATCATGTTTTAACAGAGGTCATGAAGCTAAATATCCTATGTTATGTAGAGGAACGGCCTGTAGGATCACTCATAAATGTAGCTAGGCATTTCGGAATATCATACAGTTTGGTGTATAAAACCCTGAAAGAATTCAAATATAAGCCTTATAAAATACAAAACCATCAAGAGCTTTTCTAGGAAGATAAAATAATGCGAACTGATTTTTGTGAAGTAATGTTCAATACTTTAAATGAAAATGAAGACATTTTAAATAAAATAACATTTACTGATGAAGCTACATTTATTTTAAATGGTGAAGTCAACTCTCAAAACTTCCAATTTGTACCCTACATTCATCCGTCAAAAAATACTAAATTTTGTTTCCATTAATCCATCAGATATTGGTCCCGTACAAATCCTCACACTCAAAACCTGACCCGAATACAATATCCTCAAAAAGTTAATGTCTGGGTTGGAATAATAAGAGATAGACTTATTGGCCCATTTTTTATTGACGGTAACCTCACTGCTGTAAAATTTCTCAATCTATTACGAGACCATATCATTCCATCAATTGAGATGCTGAATGTGGATGAACCCTGGTTCCAAATGGATGGCGCACCGGCACACTACTAGCGCCATCAGGATGTTTTTAAATAATACGTTCCGACGCTGGATTGCCAGAATTGGGCCTGTACCATCACCTCCAAGATCAGCTGATTTGTCTTCTAGTGATTACTTTCTTTGGGGTTACCTGAAAAGTAAAATTTACAGCAATGTTCAAATACGTAACTTGGACGAATTGAAAGACCGTATACGTACTGCATGTAACGGGATAAACCCAGAATTTGTTCATAACACCCTGCGTTGCTTTTAAGATTGCCTTGGTTATTGCCTTGAAAGACAAGGAGGACACTTCGAAAATTTATTATGAACTTAAATTCCATCTTTTTCATTGTTATTTTGTTTTAGTTTACTGTTAACATTTTGCAGTTTCTTTATTAAAAACATAACCTAGTTTGTCGCGGCGAATTGTCGCGAGTAGCCGTACGTTCCGGTTGTAAAATGAACGTGACTGCTGAGCGGTTATCCTCACCTCATGTTCTAGTAGTGCCCGTTTAGTAGCGCGCGAAAAGAAAGCGGTTATCAGTGCACAATAAATAACCATAACATTAAAATCAGATTGTAATATCCTTTAGCGCTTAAATTCAATAGTTTTCTAATACACGAATTGCTTGTATCTCAAAAGAAGTATAGTTGGTAAATCCGTTAAACTAAGACACGCGTGGTTCTCATACGTCAACACATTAGTGTATGACTGATTGCCTTCTATTCTGTCAATGCATTGACAATTATTTTTTTAATGTTACACATAGGGGGTATCTGTAACAATAAAAAAAGAACCCGGTATATCAAATGCATCCATATTTAAATGTCGCCGAATTCTGTCGCCATTGTTCGCGAGCGGCTATAATTTAATTTAAAAACTAGAAGAGGATAAATCTGTTCCGGGCATTAGCTAATAGCTACTCTTTCGTATTAAATGCTGAAGTTTTAATCAAAATCGCTTTAACTTTAACACAAAGTGGGTGAAATGTGTTTGCTACTGCAGTTTTGTCGGGAATTATGACAGTCCTCCAGCGAAAAGTTGACCATTTACCAGTCGCTATATATCTATTGAATCGAGTAAAAGAGAAGTTAAGTTGACGTATATATGAAAAATTACTAGAATACAATTAAGCTGGTCGTTAACTTTAATCTAGGACCGTGTACTTAGGACGGAAGTTTTATTATATTTTTAAATTAATTTCATCTCGCATTAAACCTAGGGCAATATATTACAACGATTATTAAGCTGTTAGAAATGTAAGCGTATTAAAAAAGTTCTGAAACGATTAACGTGAGTTATAGGAACTCAACTCGGAAAATTAGTTTTTTTGAGCTTTTCTCCAGGTTTAGTAATTTTGAGATTAAGTTTGAATTAAAAATAACGTAAGAAATTTCAGTTGCATTCAGGGAAGAAAAGTATTAAAAAATATTAGCAAATGCATAAAAAAATTATTTAACAAATCAGCAAATGTTTTTAGGTAGGCCTTTACGCGTTAAAAGTGAATAGCCGATCTTTATGATATCGTCAGCAGTACGATAGCACTAAAAGAAATCAATATTATTGAGGTAGGTCATTGATGAATTCGACTTTCTGCTGAGCTACACATTAATCCCTATAAACGCACAGCTGTTGATTATTCGATCTCGCTTGCTACTTCAACATCATTAGTCTATCAGTTTGCAGTGGTTAATACATTGTGCTTCCTTGCCAGTATTTTTATTCGTTTATCGTATAACTACTTACATTAATTTACAGTTAATAGTTCCGTTAAATGTATTTGTATAAGAATTTATGAGTATTTTCAGTTTATTACTTAAAGTCGTGTGACTTTTGTTTAACCTTTGTGAAAATGCCTTATCATTATACAAACAACGAGTTAAGTGATATGGTTCTTACATATGGAGAATGTAGACAAAACGCAAGAGCTGCTCGTCGACGATACGCCAATTTATTTCCTAACCGCCAGTTGTCAGCATTAACCACATTCACAAACGTAGTGTAACGATTGCGAGATACCGGAAGCGTCAAACTTCAGCAAGGACGTGGCGGTGGTAATCAAAGGAATGTAGACGCAGACGAGAAAATTTTGAATATGGTAGAAGATGATCCATCTGTGAGCACTAGGCAAATTGCGCGTACAGGAAATTTAGCGCGGTCTACCGTGTGGCAAACTTTAAGAGAAAATCAACTTTACCCCTTTCATCTTCAGCGTGTACATAATCTTTCAGAAGACGACTACCCCCCATCGAGTGCGTTTTTGTCAGTGGTTAGTCGACCAAAATGCGGACAATCCCAACTTTTTAGGTAAAATTCTATTTACGGACGAAGCAAATTTTTCACGTCAAGGCATATTAAATATTCACAACAGACATGTGTGGGCAATAGAAAACCCTCATGCGATATATCGTACTGACCATCAGCGATGATTTTCCATAAATTTGTGGTGCGGTCTAATAAACAATTTTATCATTGGCCCTTTCTTATTACCGGCTCGTTTGAACGGGGAAACTTTTTGGTAAATGAACTGCAACCACTTCTAGAAGATGTGCCATTAGACATTCGCCAACAAATGTATTTTATGCACAATGGGGCTCCGATGAGATGTGCGGCATTATCTCACACTGTCGGTGATTTTTGGATTGATCGTGGAGGACCGGTAGCTTGGACACCTCGTTCTCCGAACCTAAATCCATTAGATTTCTGTTTTGAGGACATTTGAAAGACTTGGTTTACAACAGAGACGTAAATAATATCGACGACTTGAGAAATAATATTTACGAATCTAAAGCGTGAATTCGTCAACTGTTACCCTGTTGTTGTAATGCGTGATTCATTGTTGCGGCGCGCTCATTTATGCATACATGTCGAGAGTAGCAACTTCGAACATTTACTTTAGCAGTCAAGCGGTCCTGAAAACATCAGACTCTCAGGTAGTTTCTGAAAAATTTTATAAATTTTTTTTTCCATCATTCGTTTTCTTTGCTCGGTTGATGATTTTTATTTTTTGTAAGAGAATTGTTTCTAGGCGATAATGTTTTCTTGTCTGTATAGTTCGGTACAGAAGCGGTGCGGTCGAGCGCTTCTTTTTGTCGGAAAAATGTTGTGAGTAAAGGTTAACAGCATCATCGATATTTCTCCCACTTTCTCCATAGATGTAAATCATTCCAATTCTTGTAATGTTATAGCAAGGTTTGAAAGATTCGTTTTTCAGATTAGTTGCGTATACCTTCCATAGAGGGGGCTACAATCCAGATTACGCACTGGCATTGAATGAATGGAATCTTTGAAAATCAGCTATGCGTATTTATTTTATTAAATAAAATTATTGAAACATCGATTAGGTGATCAAATTTTTTAAAGTAGAATTCTATCAATCTATTCAATTAAACCTATACGATCTCAATTATTCTTGCGAACACCGCTTCGAGCGCCCCCTATCACTCTCCTTGATTTACTCCACTATTGTGTGGTAATTTTTTATAACAAACAAGCCCGGGAATCGGTTGGCGGAACTTTTAAACTGTATCCGGCAATTAAGAGGAAATTGCCCCAATTCATCTCCCGGCAAATTGAACTTGATATACATTTCTTTCCTACCTTCGAAACGCTTACTAATGGCGCTATATACAAGAAATCCGGTGTGATTTGTCGGCAGAAACGCGGTCAATAATCGCATTCGAGGGCAAAAGTGAGATATTGCATCCCCGTAACCGACTCCACGTCAGCCCCCCACCGAACACCAATACGTCGAAGACTTCGGGAAAATCAGGTTAATTGTTAATGATGTTGATTGTGCGAAGGGTTCCGAATGTATTATTCAAGTTTCCTCGAAAAGAAAAAAGACAGTATCTCTCGCTCTCTCTACGTCTTTCTCTGTCTGTTATCGCATTTTGTGATTTCCGACAATTCTATTCGATTTGAAATAGGCTGACGTGAATCGGTGAAGAAATTTAAGACAACGTTATCGACGAGAATGAGTGCGGAGTGAGCGTAGTATTTTTTTTTAATTGATCAATTTTTATCTTGTCTTGTCACCTGTCAAAACACGTCATTTCTGAAACTGAAATTCGTGTTATACAGATGATGATTTTGTTCGGAAAACAGTTTCTTTACCACGAAAATCAGTTTAAATCGCGTTTTATATTATTTATGAATAAAATGTATGTAAAATGAACTCTGCTCTCGAATCATACATACACGCTTTTCACGGTACACATCGCGGGAGCTTGGGTTTTACAAGCGCGCATTTCTAATTATAACCGACTACAATCAATCGTAGCGAGCGACACAAAGCTTTGAGATAAACAGCGCGGAAAATCCAAAAATTAAACTCGAAAACGTGAATTCGAAATTAAACTTGAGATCGCGCTTTTTCGCGGTCAGTTTCCTAGCACCACCGCCATTGGTATTAGCATCATGATTTCATGTCTGTCATTTGGAAATAGGATTTTGCATTAACAAGAGGATTTTTAACTACCGTCTCTCGTCGATCTAAGCTGTACGAGCGTAGAATACGCAGCCTTAATTGTATTCTACTATTGTGATAATCATTTTTATAGTTGGGTTGATTTTCCATTTAAGTTGGCTACACTTCTGTAATTTTATGTTAGCACGCTTGATTTTTTAATTTAAATTTGTCAGATAATTGTCAAAGTGAAGGCCAAGCCAAAAAGTCGTAAGATACAAACGACATAAGGGCCATCCTTCTGGAAAGGTAGAAATTCTCGCGAATCATTTGCAGTCTGTTCACGAGTCCAATGCTGACGTGGATTCCGGCGACGAGACCGCTGACATCGTGGAGGAGGGTCTCCGTGACTTGGAGGGAGAAGATCTTGCCCTCAGTTCCCAAGTCCATTATTGAACGCCTCAAACCCGACAAAGCTCCTGGTAGCGACCAGATTTCCAACACAGCCCTCAAAAGGTTGTCCTCTGGCGCCATCCTCCAGTTGGTCCGTGTCATAAATTCATCTCTTCGTCTCTGTCACTTCCCATCTGTGTGGAAACACACAATAGTAGTCTCCATCTTGAAACCCGGGAAAGACCAGCTATTATCGGAGAGCTATACGCCTATATCTTTGATCTCCTGTTTGGGGAAAGTTGTTGAATCCGTAATTCTCGCGAGACTCAGGGGAGAGCTCTTCATCACCGAAATTATACAAAACGAACAATTCGGATTCAGCGAAGGTCATTCGACGGAGTTTCAATTGTTCCGCCTGACAGAGGCAATTCGAAACGCTCTCGAACGCCGCGAAACCCTGGGCGCTGTTTTCCTAGATTTAGCCAGGGCCTTCGACACGGTGTGGCATGATGGGCTCACGGTGGAATTAACCCCAATCTGGTCCGGTTAGCCAAATCTTACCTACATAATCGAACATTTGCCGGCAGGCAGGAAATCGCCCTTTTCTCTGGAAGACCTGTCGCCGCCGGTATCCCGCAGGGGTCCATTCTCGCCCCGAGCCTGTATCTAATTTTTATGTCCGATTTCCCAAGATTTGAAGAAATGGAAAATGCCATCTATGCGGATGACACTGCCATATACGCCGGCCTCCAGGTGGCGTCTGCAAATCAACAGATCCAAATGCGTCGCCATTCGTTTCACGAAGGAGCTTAGACCGCCGCCAGATAACATAACCGTGGATGGATTTCGGCTCCCTTGGAGTCCCTCGGTATTATATTTGGGGGTGAGATTGGACTCACGACTAACCATGCGGGCACACGTGAGCAGATCTATTGAAAATTTCTGCGGCGACAGGAGTTTCCTTCTTCCATTGCTGTGTGCGAAGAGTGCGCTGTCAATGAAGGTCAAAATCCTCCTATAGCTGATGTTCCTGAGGCCGGTAATCACATATGGAGCGCTGCCGATCTCCAGCTTGGCCAGGACAAACTTGAAGAGACTGGAAGTACTTCAGAACAGAATACTGCGTATGATTGCGAGGGTTCCGTGGTTAGTTCGCAATCAACAGATTTGTGACGACCTGGGGCTTCCTTCCCTCAAGCGGTTCGTGCTTGGATTGGCCGAGAAGACGTTGGAAAGGATAGATAGATCTGAAAATCCGCTGATCAACAGACTATAAACTTTGGATCCGAATAGACCACCTCCCTTAATCCACGTCAGGAGAGCTATGGCACTGGCCAAAGACGCCGCAGCATAATCTAACAACAAATGAGAAGCACATCACCATTTATCACCACCATGCCTTGAAGCAGCGAAGACCCAGCAACCTATACATGCAGTCCTTGAAGGGAGTTCTTGATAAATGAAAGGCTCAAGAACACCTCATTCGGCCTTAGCAGGAGTTACAAGTTGACAATTAATTAATACAGTGGTCTAGATATGATTTGTATTGCAGACATACGTATTTCCGCACTTAACCTCAATCTTTGCTTATGTCATTAAACAATAACGTACGTCTAGAGATCCATTAGATGAACTGTACATCATTCGATGATACCAAGACGGCTATGATTGTTTTTAAATGGTTGGTGATACTGCGTGTAATCACTCACAAACGTCAAATTTTGACAGTTTGGTTATGTTAAGTACAAACTGTCCAATTCGAAGTGCGCCGAGTTACCAACACAAAAAATAATTTAGTTTTAATTTTTATCGTTTAAATTAACCCCTCCCATTGACGTTATATTCAGTTTTCACTGTCATTATTGTATCTACGTTTTTGTTAATGATTCTATCAGCCTTTTACACCTTCTCTTCTATTCTTTTTCAGGAATTTGTTCAACTTGATTGTTTGGCATCAAAATGACTATATTTAAAGCATGCTATGATCAGAATGTCAACTTTTTATCATTGGCTACGTTTACACCAACATTTAAACCCCATCGAATATGTGTGGGATATCATCGGAGGAGACTGTCCGCTTTGCACCATTCTTCACAAACATTTCCACATTTAATCAATGATGTCCAAGTTGGTTGGAACGAGGTACTACAAGCAGATATCGGCCATCCCATTTTGTCGATGCCTAGACGTGTACAGGAGTGTACTCAGCTACGGGAACGCCAAATACATTTTCTTTTTTTTTCGTGTTAATAGTTAATAAAATTTCTGATACCAAAAGATCAAGTTAAACAAATAATTCCATAACTGAGTATACTATACTTCAATACATTTAAAGCTTTAAGTTGAAATTTGTTCAGCATTAAACTAAATGGAGATGCATTAAGTGGGAATGATGCTATTTACAAAACCGTTTCCATTTCAGTGTTTGAACGCACCAAAATACTATCTTGATTTAATCAGTGCGTTAATGTGATTCAATAATTAATTCCGCCATCAATTTCAGCCTGCAGTGAAATTGCTGATTGAAAATAAATGAAATTCGTATATTTAAGCCGATAATACAGAAAACAATTGCGTTTATTTCGATGTCTATTAGCATTTACCAATAGTTTTACCTATTTATTTGTTTAACAAACAAATCATAGCATGCTGTTCACAGAAACACAATTGGTTGCCGAATATATCAAAGATAACGGATCCAATACGTGTACATATGATATGTCAGAACTTATTACGTCTAGGTTTCAGTTCCGCGTCTTACTGATTACACAACCTACAAAGATGTCCGTTCCTGACGTTTTATAGCTATTCACATTGAATTTATGTACAATCTCGGAGAATGGCAAAATTGCCAGAACAAACTGATCGATATCCGCGTCCACTAGCTTGCATTCATGAATTTTTAATATTTGCTCCCAGAAAATAGAGATTTATGATGCGTTACATCTCTGATTCCACCGCTTCGTATCGCCACAGTTTCGAATTCTCCATCCACGATCCTAGTCGAGCGTATACGCCACGCAGAAAAGAGAGAAAAAGGAAACTCCTTCGGAAGAAGTATTTTAAAGCAGAATTATATCAATACTCTTTATAGTCAAAATAAATATTGATGTGTACGTTGTAGGTGAATATCGTGGACGTATTTTATTTAAAAAAAAAACATGAAGATGCGGTGTTCGAGATCTTGTCGAGCAATGAACTGAAGAAATTTCATTTTTATGATATGCTAATTTATTTCGTTCTGAAAAGATACTTAGGAAGGAAAGGGACTATGAAATTATCATATTATTGTTTAATAAAAGAAAATGCGGCAAATTCTGGTGCCGTTCTTCTGTCTGTCTGTTTTTCCGTAAGATGAATGTAGATGGCGTTATGGGTAATACAATGGGCAATGTGAAAATGTTCGGTGAAATTTGTTCGGGGCCTGATAGAAGTAAGGCCACTGGGGATGTAAGGACAACAAGTCGATCAACAAACAAAGATAACCAAGAAAGCTCATCAGTTTTTCAACCATTATGGCTATTATTCACTGATGTATCACTTCAAGAATATGGGTAAAGTGACTTATCTTTTTGGCGCACTAGGAACAGGCGTACTTAAGGCCGACCGCTCTCAAGGTCATAGCCTTCTAGGAAACCCTTAACCATTTCTATGACGTCACGAGGAAGTGTGGGAATCCACTTATAAAGGAGAGAGATGTAGGATTCCTGGTGGAACTTCGATTAGATTTGATGCTCCAGGGAATAAATCCATAGTTCCTATTGAACGTTGATTAGGTTTGATGCTCTAGAAACACTTCCAGAACTCCTGGTGGAACGTCGCGTCGGTTAGATTTGATGCTCCAGGGAATAACTCCGCAGTTTCTATTGAACGTCGATTAGGTTTGATGCTCTAGAAACACTTCCAGAATTCCTGCTGGTACGTCGATTAGATTTGATGCTCCTGGGAATAACTCCGCAATTTCTATTGAACGTCGATTAAGTTTGATGCTCTGGAAACACTTCCAGAATTCCTGGTGGAACGTCGATTAGATTTGATGCTCCTGGGAATAACTCCGCAGTTTCTATTGAACGTCGATTAGGTTTGATGCTCTAGAAACACTTCCAGAATTTCTGATGGAACGTCGATTAGATTTGATGCTCCTCGGAATAACTCCGCAGTTTATATTGACCCTCGATTAGGTTTGATGCTCTAGAAACACTTCCAGAATTCGTGGTGGAACGTCGATTAGATTTGATGCTCCTGGAAATAACTCCGCAGTTTCTATTGAACGTCGATGAGGTTTGATGCTCTAGAAACATTTCCACAATTCCTGGTGGAACATCGATTAGGTTTGATGCTCTAGAAACACTTCCAGAATTCGTGGTGGAACGTCGATTAGATTTGATGCTCCTGGGAATAACTCCGCAATTTTTATTGAACGTCGATTATGTTTGATGCTCTAGAAACACTTCCAGAATTCCTGGTGGAACGTCGATTAGATTTGTTGCTCCTGGAAATAACCCCGCAGTTTCTATTGAACGTCGATTGGGTTTGATGCCCTAGAAACACTTCCAGAATCCCGACTAAGTCCACAACTGGCACTTTGTATTGTTTATTTCTCTTCCGTTACAATACCCCTTTTTGAAAGTGTCTTCTCATGACCTTTTAGCAGTTCCGAATGAAGACTGAAGATATTAGAAATTTCCTTAGCGAGCCTGAAATTGAGGACGGTTTTTTAAGAGTTTCTAGCCCTCTATGGCATCATGCTTTGTTACACAAAATGGCCAGTACTACAAGCATGAAGTTTCACGCCCAGATCCCTATAACTCCAACCAAATTAGCATTTTAATTCTTTGGCAACCAAATAATTTATGATCGATCACTTTAGTGTTTGTTGTCGAAGTCCAATTGAATTGAAACCTTTCACCAATAGAGCATACTACAAAATCTTCTTCAGCAAGAATGGCAGTTTCTACTTTCATGGCTTCACTTAGTAGGCCAAATTATGATGCCAAAAGCAAAAATTGATGAAATCTTCTTTTGGTATAGCTGAATCCTTGATGGCTTCTCAGATTTGCCATTCAATCTTAGGTTAGGTTAGATTAGCTGCGTACTACTCCGATATCATTGGTCATGTTTGAATTGCGACCAATGCGTCAATAAAATATATACATCAAAGTGCTACCAATGCTTCGATAAGTGTTTGCTTCGCCTGAATATCTCAAATGTAAGTTGTGTAGTGTCGAATTGCATCAGAACAAAGAAAAACATATTGCGCTGTCTTCAATTAACAGGAACCAAACATTACCTAATGATTATGTTTTTTCTAGCTTGATGTAGTGATCTGCTTTGATTATGTTTCGTATAATTCTGTAGTCTTCTTATGCAAGATATTTCCGCCGATTGAATATATGTATGTACAATATACAGGTAAGTATGCAATTGTGCTGAAAAACGATACAAGTGCAACTACCATGTTTATGCACATTTCATTTCATAACGTTATTGACTTAAGTAGTAGGTAGTGTGATTCTATCACATTAGGTAGGTATGTACCTCCATATAATTACAGTAAACACAAAGCTCTAAGTATTTCGTCTAAATGACATCAAACTAACAAAACATAGTATTAAAAACACATTACTGTAAGAAATTGATAGAATAACAATATAATATCGAATATCCGATCGTCCGAGTTCTTAGACTACTCTACCAACTTAATAATAGTCTTGTCACGTGGTAAACAACTTCATTCGCTAGATACAAACAATGTAGTACGTCTATCTAAGGTATTATAACAAAAGGAAGTCCATAATGATTGATAGGCAGTACTCAAGTGTAGCTCTATTATCATTACGAATACATTCTTTTAGATATTAATAAAATTAAAATCCTACCTGGATAAGGACAGGATAGGACAAGTACTACATGGGATTGAAAATAATTTTGTATTATTACAAAAGTTAATTTAGTAATAGCTATTATGGTAAAATAGTTCTGTTTTGATAATAATGTAAAAGCTTTTTCCCTAAATTCTAATCCATCTACATAGAAATATGCTTGCCTCAATGTAACAAATACTAGATAATAAATTGTATACACGTATAAAGAACAAACTGAGGAAACACCGTCTTAGATGACAAATATTCTTTGTTAGTTTTCTGCTTCGATGGATGTTTTTATTACATTTGGTGATTTATTACTAACGAGAACGATTCTACGCTTTTCTGATTTTGAGATTTATTACTATTTCCTTTATAAGCTATACCGAGCGATGTACGGAAAAACGTCACTTGTAAATGTCAGGGAAATAGACTGTAGACTCCTGCATACAGGGTGTAGTGTACAATAGATCACATTCCTTAAGAAATATTTGTAATACTAAATTTTAGTTTTAAATATGGTTACCCAGAATCCAGAAAGAAGCATGCGACCTGTTGATCTATTGTGAATACCCCATTCTTTAGTACCCTTCTAATCCGATGTTCCTAACGAATCCTAAGATTACTTTGGGTGCCAAGGCCTTAATCTGTTCAGGCGTTAACGTCGCCTGTCCTAGATGCTGAAACCTTCGCCGGCCCAGTGCCCATATCCTTCTGGCATCCTTCAGGCGTTTGTCTAGGATTTCTCGGATGCAAAGATCTATAGCATGTATCTCCGCTTGAAAGATTGTTGGAGATATTCCTAGGGCTCTGGAGAGGTTGGTCATTGGTCCATGAACGCCAACCCCTACCCCGGTGCTGGTTTTGGATCCGTCTGTATACCAGGCACGGGCTCTATTTTCAAAGTTGGGTCCACCAGAGCTCCATTCCTCGCGGCTCGGAAATAGCACCCTCAATGGTCGCTCGTGAAGCAATTTGACAGTCATGCTGTCCGTTGGTTTAATTAAGGATAGAATCTCTTCTCGGAGGTCATCTAGAATCCTTAAGTGTCCGATTAAGTCACCCTCTTTAAATCGATGTGATATACTCAGCCGATGGGCACTGAGAACTGCAGTTCTCTTAATTACCAGGTGCAAGGGTGTTAATCGCAGTAATACTTCCATTGAGGCAGTTGGGCAGGTGCGCATCGCTCCTGTGATTCCCAGACATACTAGTCGCTGCAGTTTCTGCAGCTTACTTTGTGCTGTCTTTTCCTTAGTTTTTGGCCACCAAACTAGGCTAGCGTACGTGACCATGGGTCTCACAACCATTTGATATAACCAGTATATCATTTTTGGTTTAAGACCACAAGTTCTTCCAAAAAGTCTCTGGCAAGACCAAAAGGCCATTGTAGCCTTTTGGAGAACTTTATGAAGATGCTGGTTCCAATTTAGTCTGCAATCGAGAGTGATCCCTAGATATTTGACTTCATTGGAATAGCTTAGTTGTACACCATTCAGGAACACTGTGTCCAGCGAGTGTTTCCTTCTATTGGTGAATGGGACAACAACGATTTAGCTTGGGTTGACAGAGAGTCCTTCCCTACAGCACCAGTTCCTAATGGTGTTAAGGGCCTGTTGCATTAGGTCCGTAATAACCTTTTCATGCTAGCCCTTTATTGTAACGACTAGGTCATCTGCATACCCCTGTCCGTTAAAGCCTTTTCCGTGCAGTATGTTGAGCAGATCGTCAATGACCAGGGACCACAGCAAGGGTGATAGAACCCCTCCTTGAGGGCACCCCCTGACCGGTCACAAGGAAGTAAGGTAACGTACCAAGAAAGCAGACTTGTAGAAAGAATAAACGAGAACTTTTTGAAGCACAGCTGAAGAAAATTGAAAACAATTTCAAATGCAATGATATTAAAAAGTTTTATTAAGAAGTCACAAGTGATAGAAGAATATGTATATCAAGGAGAAAGTGTTTTCATCGACGGAACTGACAGAACCCTAAAAGGAGAACTGGAAGAGATAGATCTAGAAATATCGATGTGTGTCACTTTGAAGAAATACTAAGCAAAAGATGAAATAATGGAAATAGATCAGATTGCTGTTTCTATTTCAACAAATTGCATATTGTTATTCAAGTGAATTAACTACTTGTAAAGTGACGCATTAACGTAAATCAGCTGACATTATTCATTTAATTAACTGGTAACAAAAAGAACCTTTAACTAATTACGTTAAATAACACTAACTAAAAGTTCTTGATAGCGAACAAAGAAAACATTTTTCATATAAACACCGCGTTTTCCGCTAACTAACTGTGATAGTATCACATTGCCACAAGCTCAGACACCCAACTCACATTCAAAAAAATCTCAAATAAAAGGATACAATACCAGATATGATGACATTCACCGTTCACAAAGGCGAATTATAACTAAATTGTTGCACCAAATTTTAAAATTTTCTTTATAAATAAGATAAAAAACTTGCCTTGGCATAATTTTACGCCTGTAACTAAAGTTCCTATTAGTAAATGCCAGAGATAAGGAAAATCACTCGACAAATGTCAAAATGTCGATTTCAAACTCTGATTACGATCTAAAAATAAAATAATCAATAACATAATTCAGCAGAAAGAGTCACTATTGTAATATTCTAATTCATGAAATACATTGTTATAAAAAGATTGTTAAAAGAAATGAGGGTTCGTAAAATTTCACTTTGACGTAAGACATAAAACTCACAAAACGTAATTTCTTGAAAAAGACACCGAATGACAGATGTATTTGGTATGAAAAGAAAGGTAATAACATCAGCAAGAACGTCCCAACATCAATTTCCAACGAAAAGGCCAATTTTCACAAGAATTTCCCATAGCATCTTCCAACATCCGAAACAAGACGAAGCATTTCCAATTGACAAAAAATCTCCAGTAGATATTTTGGAATATGGACAACACGAATTTCACCATCATTTGGAGATCCAAAAAGAGAATAAAAAGTTAATTTTGGGAATTTGAAGTTGCAAAACGTTTCACATTTGTTTATTTTCACGACGCCACTCATCAGCTAGTTAGAGCACCGGATTTGCGAAAAAACTTGAAGAATGCATTAACAAATTCGCATCATTCTCGTATTAGCCTTCAAAGGAGACACTACGTACGAATTTGCTCCTAAAACACATAAAAATTAGTAAACAAGCGAATACCAGTGACAGTTGAGGTTAAGATAACCTGAACAGAAGTGACAGATAAACATCACAGTGAATTACCATCGAGAAAGCCACAAAACAAGCCCGATTATTCCTTAATTGCAAGGAAAAAAACCATCCAAGGGAGAGAACAGCTGGGTGACCGATCCAGAACCCACCTGACATTTCACCGTTTACCTGCCGGACCGTACTTACCGGAGAGACGAGAACGACGCCATCTAGCTATATCGAGGGGAATCGTCGGAGAATTTCAGCAAAATTGAAAATAAATTAAAAAGAAAAACCAAGGTTAGTTATTAAGGAACATTATTACCTGTGAGCTGAATTAAATTATTGAGATTGTCCGGCTATAATACTTTTCTTTCGCATTTATATAATTAATTTGAAAAAATAAATAACAATTAACTCATTTATAGTCCGGCAGAGCGCGCTATCCAGTTATTTGTTCAAATCGACCTCAGTTCATAATAATACGAACCATTATTCCTTATAGAGAAACAATTTATGTAATCCACGTTAAATTTAGTTTTTTTTTGAATTGAATGAATTTAACTATTTTTGATACAAAGGCATTCATCTTTTATTTACCTATTTCATTTGTGTGTATGTTTAAATAAAGTATAAGTTGTTATCTACGACACGGATTTTTATTGAGTAAATGCGAGAACTTCGAGACGTAGGCGAACCTTCCCCCCTGAGAGACATTATAAACACCAACCTGAACAGCAAACCAGAGTCTCATGCTAAAGAAAGAATTTAATTCGTAAGTAAGTAACTATTGTAAAAATTGACCCACCAACGAGGAGCTATTATACTAACCTTATAATCTCGGGTACAGGAAACATTGTCAAGTGAATGAACTCCGGATTGTTGAAGTTGAAGTTCATGGATATTTCCTTTCTTGAAATCATAATAAATCATTTTCCGAAAGTGGTGATAATTCCATTTTTTTCGAAAACAGGAGCTTATTTTATGGATTATTTCTCAGACGCTATTCGACCGAATTGCACAAACGAAACTGCAATTTGCACTATTTAATAAACAACAATTTGTTTTGCTCATTTATTGTAGTTCAAGGGGAAAAAGCGTAGATGTAGCGATAATAAAGAAAACAAAAAGGACCCGCCTGACATCTAACATAACCTAATTAAAAATTGAAACGAGACCAGGGCGCGCAGGCCAGGTACAATATTAAAACCGACGAAAATAAAATACACAGGCTCAGACCGAAAGAGAACGTTGGCACTGCATATTTCAGTAGACTTGTTACGCCTCAAGTACGGGGTAAAAGCCGTTGCAAAGGGGTTGATAACTGCGTACGAGATATTACGGAATCGCTTTTATAAATATTTTAGAGGAGAGCATCCCTCTATATAGAGTTCCTTCTATGTGGCGTGCGGCTGAGGTCTTCGTTTTACGTCGCCCTCTTAAAATAGAGACGTCGTATACCAAATGACCCGGTTTGTTTTCTCGAATGGGGAAGAGTCGATTAAGCCGGACTAGTCCGAGTTCTTATGAACTCAGTCCGACTACTGCATGTTCTGCTACAGTATACGGTCATCAGCAAGTGTAATTGCTTTCTATTATGCAGAGGCTTTGCATCTAGTTGAACTACTTTTACGTCGTCTGCTGTGGTTTTCATTCGCAGATCGATAATGTGTACATATTAGTGGACGAAGGAGGAAAGAAAATCGAAGCGAGTATTGCTTGCGTCTTCCATTAAGACTTGCATCTATGTTCGTATTGGATTTACATTCGTAATTCTTTACGATGTCTTTGAGATACCGCAGGGGCGAAATGGAACGGAATTTTAAATAGCAGCGTCAGCATGTAATGCGAAGCAGCGTTATTGGAGGTTATAAATTAATATAGAAAGGATGGTGCTCGGTTCATGAACCCAACCCAACCCCTACCCTTTGCTATTTTTGAATCCGTTTTCGAAAGTAGATCCACCAGACCTTCATTCCTTCTGGCTAGGAAATAGCACCTTGCAGCTTGTTTAATGAGTGTACCTCTTCAAAGAGATCACCTACAATCCTTTGATGTGCAGTTAAGTCCCCTCTTTATATCGATGCACACTGAGAACTGCTCTACTGTGTGCTGATTTTTGGCCACCATACTAGGCTGGCGTAGGTCTCCATGGATCTTACACCCATCAGATATAACCAGACATCATTTTTAGTTGGAGTTCTTCCAAAAAGTCTTTGATATGTCGAAAAAGCCACTTATAGCCTTTATGAAGATGTGTCCATCTGATTGTGGGGGACCCCAGGTCTCTTTGCGTCATACCTCCTATCATCGATTCAAAAGAGGTCTTATCAGAAGCAGCCTCTACGTCGATAAAAGCATATAGCGCTATTTTCTTGATAACGAAAGCCCCTTCAATCTGTTGTTGAATCTGAAAAGGTTGTGCAGGGCTGTTCCCGTAGATTTACATCAGTGGGCCTACCAAATGGGCAGTCCAAACCATTGAGAGGTAAAGGTTCTCCGCCACCAAAGAAGGCCAAAACTGTTCTTTTAGCAGGAAAGCTTATGGCAACGATATTTTGGGATTCTAATGAAATTATCTTGGTCGACTATAGAAATATTTTGAAGCGTTTCAATTTTTTAGTGTACAAGTAGTGTCTACTCCAATGTTGAAGATGTCAGAGGTTCGACAATCAGGGGAAGAAGATCAGAAAATGCAGAAATTTCCACAGACTATTCGCCAAACTTGGTCAATGTTTGTCCATATTCGATAACAGGATGCCTCTA